>PVJO010003114.1:0-129141 GCA_004026905.1 Hystrix cristata | reverse complement strand
TAGAAACTGTGTATAAATAATTTTTTTCCAAAACCATGAGGGCTTTGTTTAAAATAAACACTCATTCCTAAGACTTTCCAGAGACTTAGGCTCTGAAATAATTCAGGTAGTTGATCTGGAAGAATTGAGGCAGAAAAATCGGACTAATTCCTTCACCTGTGGGTTATGTTGCTAATAATTAAGTTGATGAAGTAGGTTTGCACATCTTTTGGGGGAAAAGGAGATACTCTATTGACAGTCTACCACTTTCAAGCAATATCAGACTAAACGCATATAAAAGAGTAAAATGTACAAGCTAAACCATTTCCGTTCTACATAGAGCTAAAACTGACTTAAATTTCACTTATAGCTCATCTTTTAGACATAACACCTGAAAATAAATCTTAGTGTTTTATGCTATTCCTTAAACTTCTTTTTTCGATTGAAGACAATGCTAATCAGTTTAATTTTGATTTGTCCAATAGACTGTTAACCATCCATTGCAAGCTTAATATTTTTACCTTTTGTCTTAATTTTACTGTTTTCTTCCTTGACTTTTTAATCACTAGTTTAAAAAAAAATTTGTATCTCCATTTTCCTGTCATTTTTAGGTAACAGAAAATAGCAACAAAATATTCAAATAAGTTTTGCAACACTCAAGACAAACTAAGAGACACTGCAAAACATTCAGAAGAGCTAATAAGAAACAAATGTTTGTCAGCTGATCAGAAATCTCCAAATTTGCTACAGAAAGGTCAAGTAAGGGTGTGAGTGTGTAATTCAAAAAAGGACAAATATAGTGAAAGATAAATATATCAAAGTCAGAAGCAGTCTCTTCTGTCTCCACACGACTTCAGTATCTTTTGTCTTTTAGTTTAGGTTTCTAGGACATTTGCTTGTGATGGGCAAACCAGCCAACACACTGGCAGCAGGGAGATGGTGGCGTATAAGCAGCAGGGAGATGGCTGGATTATAAGCAGCAGGGGCGGTAGAGCTACAGAAAAGGGGAAGGAAGACAATCATAATCACCGAGCTCCACTTTGATACTTGAAGGTGCACCAAATTGATGCACTTACACTTCACAGCAACTTCTTTACTCTTTACACAAATATTACCTTAGCACCTTCAATGTACCGGCCACTGTTCTTGGTACATAAAATTGGTAACCAGAAACTATGGTGAATGTTTAAATTTTTAAAAATCTCATCACAGGGGTTGGGGGTTTAGCTCAATGGTTAGAGTACTTGCCTAGCAAGCAAAAGGCCCTGAGTTCGATCCCCAGCACACCCCCCGCCCGGCAAAATCTTATTACAGTGAAAGACACATTGCCAAGATGGCATAAATGTGTTCCAAGTGAAGGAGAATGTTTTGAGTATTTTGAGGGGGAATTAATGGCAAAGTATCTTTTACTGTAATAATTTTTTAAAAAATTCCACATTCACTGTATTTCTTCATTATCTCCGATCAAAAGTTTACAACAATTTTTGTCAAAAGAAAACATTCCACCTTATTCACTGAATCTGGCACCATGTGACATCTGGCTCTTTTCCAAAGTCCAAATGACCAGGAAAGATAAAAATTTTGAATCAATTCAAGACATCAAGTCACCCACAACAGCACAACTAAAGGCACTCGGGAAAGAGACCTCCAGAATGAAAGCAGGAAGAACAATTAGATAAGTGTGTTCAAAGTTGATGGGGATGAATAGCAATGTGTCTTCCACCATAATATTTTTTTAATTTAAACATACACCTAGTTTTTGTTTTTTTTTTAATCAGCCCTTGTACTATAGACAGAAAGAGTAGGAAAGACTGCTTTGCAAAACATCTTAAGTTGTTAATCAAAGGAAGAAGTGAAGATGTGCCCAGAATAGAGGGAAAAACAGTGAGACAGCGCTTGCAAAGGGTCTGAGGTGGGAGAGGGCTTTACGCTGGCTGGAAACTGCATGGGGGGCAGTGGCAGGAGTAGAAGTGTGAGGCGTACTGACAAAGGTCTAGGTGAGAGGTGAGCTGGGCATGAATCAAGAGTATTAGAGATGAAGAGACGTGAATGGCACCAGACTATATTATAGAGGCAACAGTACTGTACTTGCCCATTTACTTGTCAATATCGTCACATACCAGATGAGAAACAGCCGGAAAGAGATTAGGAAATTAACTAAATCTCTTTCAGTGACTTCAGGATGGCTCAGAACACTTTCTTCCTTAAAGCTCTTCCACCGGGACACTTTCCCTGTTTTACAAATTCAAGGTCAGTGTAGGTTTATAAATTCTGAAAGCAGAAGGTTTTGCCAGTCTAACGACTTTGAATAGAAAATGCTACAGTTACCTGCACAGCAGACAGATTTTCAGTTCACAAACCCGTAACTTTATTCCATTGAAAGGCATCAAATTCCACAAGCACCCCAGATTCATTTCTTCTGCACAAAATGCCAAAATATTCTTGCTTTTCTTCCAGAAAAGGACTGCATCCTTGCCTGACTCAAGGAAAAATTGTCATTAACTGAAGTGCCCGTTTTAACAATTTTAAGCCATGAACTACTATTACCACAAGTCTAAATTGGGTAGTTCAAAGGACCAACGTGTTTCTTCAGCTTTGCTAAAAATATGCCCGTCTCTACTCATGTTTACAATAGTCCTAGTTGTTGATAGTCCCCCATCTTGCCAAGTCAGTCATTTATGTAAAAGGTTTAAAATAGGGTGTGGTCGTGCACCACACTCTGGGAGGCTGAGACAGGAGATATCAAAAGTTCCAGCTCAGCCTGGGCAATTCAGAGATTTAGCAATACCCTGTCCGTAGGTCAAAAAAATAAGATAAAATGAAGTGAAATAAAAGGGGCAGAGAATGGGTTCAATATATGTAATTGGCTAATATTCAATATAGCTGATATTTCTAACATCCTATAATAAATAGAACTAAGTTAATTAAGGCCGAATTTATAGATAAGCCTCAAGTTTTTCATATGTGATATGGAAATTTATAGACACAATTTCATAGAAAGGTGAATAAAAGCATTTATCCATTATAATTTTTAAAAAAACATGTTATTTCCCTTTGCCCCCTGCATTGTATAGACTATGTAGTTCTAGAAAACCTGATTTTTTATTCCCAAGTTACGTTCAGCCGAATGAATATAACTTAGTTAGTATTTGAAGACAGAGAAGGAGAAAGGAGAGATGAGAAGGAGGGAGGGAGAGAGAGAGGAAAAGGATAAAGCAGGGAGGGAATAAAGGATGGTGGGAAGGAAGGAAGATAGGTATAAAAAGGGAGGGAGAGAGGGAGGAAGGATGGAGGCAGGAAGGAGGGAGGGAGGAAAGGAAGAAGAGAAAAATCCCCAGGAAAGTAAACAATATCACAATCAAGTGGAGATGAGCTTCCTGCTCTGAACAATCTCTTGCTGTTCTGTTAGCAGAGACAGAAAACACTGAGTTACTCTGCCCTGTCTTTTCCCTCAATAGAGATATAAGAAATATTAAAAAAAATTGTAGGGCTGGGGATTTAGCTCAGTGATTAGAGTGCTTGCCTTGTAAGCACAAGGGCCTGAGTTCGATCCCCAGCACCACAAAAAAAAAAAAAAAAAAAATTGTAACACTTCTGATAATATCACTAAAAATTGGTGATTCGTTCCCAAAGCAGAACTTGCTTGAAAGATTTTCAACTATTTGTTTTTATCATGTATTCAAGGGTGGGATTGTTACAACAATAAATTTTAGACTCAATACTATTATTGCTACACACAATTATTCATTTGTTTTTCAGGCAATTGACCAGATGTCTTGTGCAAACTCAACAGACAAAAGACTTTCCCAACACCCAGTCTAGGATGGGTCCTGACTGGGCTTTCGCTGTTTGTGGCATCCCTGAGAACTATTTGTTTCCATCCTCACAAGCCCATCCACGGGTTTGGGCAGCGACCCCCACAGTGGGAGAGGTTTAGTTTCTTTAATGGTCTTGAGGTCAAGGTGAAGTGTAAACATACTTCCCCTCTATTTCTTACAACCATTGGTATATAAAGAGACATTCTAAGCGTAGCTACTTATAATTAGCCTGTAGTGAGGAACCATTTCAAGAAAATTATTTGTTCAGCTTTGTACCAGATTAGCATCAATCGAGTGCTGGGCAAATACCACTGTAACTGAGGAAACACAGCGAGTGTTGATACCAAAAGGACTTTAGAAATGTGCTCAAAGTTTCATTATTTTTCCAAAAACAGTTGCATAACTGCCTAGAACATAAGTCCACGACTTCCCAAGCAACCACTATTTTTCCTTTTAAAAAGTGAGGTGGAGGGGCACGTGGACATAGTGATGAAATGACGGAGTACAGCCAAAGGAATTTTACTGGCTCAACCTAAATGTCAGTTTAACAGTGTGCACAGCAGAAACAAACACAGAGCGATGTTCCGTGTGATTATCGGTGGCCTTCGGTGGCGACCCGCCCGAGCATGGAGAGGAATTCCGGCGATAGTCAGACTTTGAAAATTAAGGGAGCGGGTAACCCAGAACGCAAGACGAGACTTTCACTGGGGATCACTCAGAAGCAGAACTGCTTGCTACGCTCTGTTGAAAATCTTTTTGTGGAGCAGTACAGAGTTGTAAATTAAAATCCTCAGATAAGCTTGTCTGGCTCAAGAAGGTGGTAGCAAGACCACCGTTACACCTGTAATTACCTCCTGAGCTCGGTGATCAAATCATACGCTCATCCAAATGCCCTCTTGTAGAAATGGCTTTATAAATCCGTAAACATCCTCTTCTAAATGTGTAACAGCTGGTTTCCCTTCAAACTCCAACCCCTAGAGGCGTATGTGGTCCTGATTTGGAAACTCGTAGGGAGAAATCTATTTCAAGCAGTGAAATCAACCTAAATTGAGACCATAAATCGGACTCTCATAAGGTCTCTTCCTTCTCCACTTGACTTTGATAATTTAAAATTCAATTATCATTCCCACTCCTTCCTTTATGAAATTTGTTCTACTTGTATATTTACAGGGGAAACTTCCAGATATTTCCGGGTCAGAAATATCACTTGTGAATTGACTTTCTTAATTGTAGCCAGAGCTGGCCCGTGTCATTGGGATTTATATTCAATTCCTAAACCCATTAACTCCCTTAAGCAACAGTATGTCAGTTCTTATGATCTTGGAATTTATATTTGGCCTCATCTCTAAAGCAACCAATTCTTCACTTGTGAGCCAAGTTTTCCTCCCAAGTTCTTATGTTGAAGTCCTAACTCTCTGTCCCTCAGAATGTGACATTATTTGAAAATAAGGTCATTGCATTTAAGATGAGTAGGGCAGGCCCCTAATCCAATGTGACTGGTGTCTTTATTAAAGGAGAAATGTGGGCCACAGACACAGTCCTGGGGAGAGTACTCTGTGATTGTGGAGGCAGACAGGACAACGTGTGTGTATGATGAGCCCAGGAACACCAAAGTTTGCCAACGAACCCCACGAGGCTAAGAGTGGAGAGGCACAGAATGGATTCTCCCTTCCAGCCCATGGAAGGAATAACCTGCCAGCACCTAGATCCAGGACTTAGAGCCTTCAGGACTGTGAGATAACGAACTTCCTGTGTTTAAATAGTACAGTTTGTGGAACTTAGAAAACTAACACTGATGTACCCTCTTTTCTGTGGTACCAGCCCAATCTCATTGGCTAGTAGTGATTCCTTTTTATCTCTGCTCTGTACACAAAACGAGAATCCATGATGCATATCAGCAATCTCAGGAGCCAGCTTTGCAAATGAAGACTATTTAAAAAGTGGCAAATATCATTAATCATTGCTTTAGCCTTCCAAACGAAGAAGGAGGACCACGTGCTGTCCTCTAAAACCTTCCCTTTAAAGAATCCTGTAGCAGACTGCTGGATCCATTCCAATTTAGAGAATCATTTGGACAGAAATGCCTCACCCAAAGCAGACAGAGCCAGCGGGCACTCAGTACCAGTGTCTTTAAAGCAGGAGTTAAGCAGCCTGGACGAATTCAAGTGAGAAAAGAAATGACAAAGTCCTTTATGTCAGGAAGGAGAAAGGGGGGTGGTCCTGATCACTTGGGCAATTAGAAAGGATCCAGAAAATCAAACCGTTCCTCAGAAAATGAAGAAGGAAATAGTGATGTCAAGAAAAGAGAGGGATTTAGCACTTAGATTTAAGTCAAGACCTTTGTAGACCTGGAGAATTTGACGAGGAATTTTCCTCATCTGCAGCTACATTCTCAGATTCTAGCATTCTGGGGCACATCTGACAAACGTAGTTTTCAAACTTTAGTATGCATAAGAATTTCCAAAGGGTTTCTGAGACAGGCTACTGGGCTCCGCCCCCCAGAGTTTCTGATCCAGTCGGGCTGGCTTAGAGCCAAGAACCTGCATCTCTAGCAAGTTCCGGGGGGCTGCTGCTGCCAGTCTGGAGTGACACTTGAGGAACTCCTGGACTACGTGAAAGTTGTAATAACTGCCTGCTGAAAAGAATTGCCTGCAAAGAGCTTATTTGTTCAAAAAAAAAAAAGAAAAAAAGTCCCAGGCCCTATGCCAGATTTCTGACTCATAATCTCCAGGAAAGTGGCTAGGAATTTTTATTTTAATCATCTTTGGGTGGCTAGTATAATTAGGCAAGGGTGGGAAATGCTGTGCCAAATCCGTGTGCGCTCCTTAGCATCTGCCATTTTTCTGCCTGGTACCAATGAGTTTTGTAATAGAGAGGTTGTTGGGCGGTGGACTGAGCATAACACGGCCACTAGGTTCTGCAGGGTTCTAGGCTTTCCTGGTCCTGTAGGATGACCGCAGAATCTTCCTTTTCATTGGCAGGTCCCCAGAGGGACAGTCTCAATACCAACCACCCGGAGGCTACCCTGAAGCAGGTGGTTTAGATGGTGCAGCCTCCCTGATAACTCCTGCTTCTTTTCACCTTCTTACTCCGTAACTTACATCTTGCTCCAAATATTAATAGGCACTCTAGCTGCAGTCCCTTCCTTTTACCTTCGAAACTACTTACACGTGAGTTACACTCTAGGAGTTTTATTTCAAAACCACCTTCATCGTTGGCAGGAATATCCTTGCTACACCTGGGCAGGAAATCTCATTGGTTCAGCAGCGTAGCTAAGTGTAATTCAAGTTGTCCCTTAAGAATTGCAGTAAAATCACTCAGAGCCTCACTGTGCCTCTGCCGCTCTGGTGCTCACGCAATTCCTCTTGGATCCAGATTACAGCCCCAGAGTCAGCACTGAGGCATCTTGTAAGTGCCTTTCTTTGGGTGTCTTTGCCCTCTGAAAATTTACAGTGTTCTTAAAAATAATGGCCTCACATAACTTAGTTTTGTTTATTCTTCTCAACGACACTACCAGGTTGGTGTTACTTTCTGTTACAAATAAGGAAAGAAGCTAAGAAAAGTAAGATACAGTGTCTTCATGATCATATGACTTCCTAGGATCGTTCAGGAGTCAAACTCAGTTCTACCCAAGGTCACAGGCTGTTCTCCTTCAACACTATACTGTTCTGCTTTTTAAGTAATGCTGGTTCAGCAGGGTGGTGGTACATGCTTGTAATCTCAGCACTAGGGAGGCTGAGGCAGGAGCATCACTGTGAGTTTGAGATCAGCCTGAACTACATAGCAAGACCCTGTCCTAAAAAGCCAAAAAAAAAAAAAAAAAAAAGCTAGAGACTGACACTTCAATTTTTATTTTTCCTTGAATTTCCAAGAATACATTTAAATTTCTATCAATTAAGAAGAAGCTCTGATACTCTTTCTCAGATTTGTCAACTATCTCCACAGAATCTCTGCCTATTTTAAGAATAAATATAAAATCGCTTCTCTCTATGACTGCAAAATCATCAATTGCATAGTTATTCAAGAATTGTGACTGATTACCTGTTTTAAATAATATGAGGGTGGTCTGGGCCTTGAATCATTTGGAACCTTTTACACAACCCTTCGTTGTCAGTTATCGTACATCTTTGTGCTCTTTCTCTCACCAGCAAGCATTTGTCGAGTAGCAGCCCGGCAGCACAAACCGTGACAGTCATCTCAAGCATAGAAAAGAGCAATGTAAAGCTCATCTCAGACGGCAGAAATGATGGGTGAGTAAAGAAGCAAACGACAACACCAGCGTTTCAATGAGAAAGCGGGTTTCCTGGAGGAAGTGGCCCTTGAGCTGAAGCCCGGAAGAGGGCGGGTTGGTCATGTGGGACAGAGGTACAGGCAGTGTATTGCAGGAGGAACAGCACACACAAATCATGAGCTGGAGACAGAATTCTCCAGTGTCACCTGCGAACGGGATGGAGGGGAAAGCGAAGACCAAAGCCAGGGCAGAGACGAGGCTTTGGAAAGCTGTGTGGACTAGGTTCTTTTAATTTTATACTGCAGGTCATGGGAAAATATTACAGGTGTAAAGAGGGGAAGTAACAAACGTTTCCATTTCATTAACAAAGTATCACTGTGGTGTCAGGGACCCAAGATGAGCCAGGGCCACGGTCAACAGCAGGACGCCTTTTCTGAGGTCATTCAGATGGGCAGTGATGGAGGGTAGATATCGAGGCCAGCAGTGGAGACGGAGGGGCAGAGTGGAGAGAAACTTGTGGAGTTAAATACATGTGCACACACAGAAAAGAGATTAACTTGATCTTTTTTTCCTTTCTTCCAAAAATCTTTTGAAAGCCTACCTTAATGTTGTCTTTTGTGTTCTCTTCATATTTTCTTAGCATGACATTTACCTAGTTTTGCTTGAAAACCTGTTTCTTACTCCTCACTACTAGAGCAACAGCAGCGTGTCCTCCCTCAACCCCAACAATCAACACGTATTTATGGGGCACATACTACTACTAAACTTTACTTTCCATGTCCTATTGGTAGTCGTTATTTGGTTTTATCCTGTATTTTTAACAATATGAGATTTTTTAGTGTATATTTTCTTATTCCCTTCTGGGCCATAGTATTTTAGTCCTTCTTACTTGAATTCTCATGTTTTGGATGTGCACCTGCCATTTTATTTTTTATTATTTTCCTATCGCTACATAAATATTTCTTCTATAACCCCAAGGCATTTAAAGGACATTTCAGTTATAAGCTAAATCAATAAACTGTTTGATTAAAGCCATAACTGCTATCACCAGCTTTTATTAAGATAACAGCAAAAGACTGTTAATTACTAAGGCTTTGGTATTCTTTTTTCCGAACTAAAGCATTATAGTTTGTTCAAAATGTGTATTTTCAATTTTCTTCGTATATGCAAATTATGCGCATTTTATTCCACAGATTGTACATCTTCCTTAGTATCTCCATTCACCTGCAGGTGTAGAGTTAAAATTCGACTCCTACGCCAAGGTAATGAACCGCACAGCCGGCTAAGAGAGAAGTTATTTAAATGCAGGTTTATATTTATTGAATGTTTTTCTTAAGAACTACTATCCCACATTCAGAAATATATTCATAGTTATTTTCTTCGAGGAGTCTAAAAATGGTGTCCTAGTACCCCACAGATTTAAAGACTGACCAGAATGGTACAGTGCTGAAGAGGGAAAGCAGCTAGAGCACCAACTGTCCACCAAATGCGACCTTAGTCATCATGTCACCTCACCTGCTGATCTGAAGCCTGGTCACTCCAAGACTGTACCTCCAACGGTGGTCGGTGTCTCCGAGCCCAGCACAGTGCGAGGCTCTGCAGGTAGGACAGAGGGAGCAAGTCTTGTCCCATTCACAAGGCATTTACAGTGTGCTTGAGTATTCTTTTTTAAAAAGCTCTTAAATTAGATTTTACATAAATGATTTTTCTATAAAACATTTCAGATAATGAGAATAAAACCTTCGAACATGAATGAAACAAAGAAATGCTTCAATTGGATGAGCCTAGAGATTTTCAACTTATGAAAATATTCAGTAAAACCTCGAATTAATGAAAAATGTGATCACAGATATTTTAAGACAGCGATGAAACAAAGAATCGTTGTAACTAAAACCTTAATAAGCAAAGTATACAGATCCTTAAGATGCTTGTGTAATGAGAACTATACTAACACGGTTTCTTCTCATTTAAATTGTACCTCTAACTACTGAGAGTGTTGAAAAAAGTTTTATTCTCTTAAGTACTTTATATCATTTTCTTATAACTTTTATTAATTACTTAATGTTAAGTTTTTCTCAGACAATTAAAAAGGCAGACCAATTCAACCCTGGTTGAATTGTCATACATTCTGCATACCACAGTAAATAATTACGATACAGACAGGTGGACAGAGACTCTACTTCTTCCCCCTCCTTGGGGAGTTTGAATATAATGAATGATGACTATCAAGTCTGATGGAAGCCCAGTTTTCTAACCCTAATCTTGCCTGTTCTCTTGCCTAGCCCTTGTTCTGCTCTCAGCACAGCTCGGCCTGCCTTTCACCCTACTCCGGCTCCACCCCATTGGGGCGCGGTCCAGCTGGGCTTTTTGTTTGTTTTTTCTCTCACACTGGGTTGTCCTGGTGCTACATGAAAGTGCTAGAGATGCAAGAGAAGGCAGTTGGAGCAGGTGGGAATTCATTTATTCCAGTGCAAAAGTCATGGGTCTAAAACTGCAGAGACTCTTGTATGCATGTGTGGTCACAAAGACAATGAATGTTTAATTTTTTGAAAAATGTGTGATAGTAAAAGACACACGGCCGTTAATCCTCAAAATCCTCCCCCTTGCTTGCAACACACTTGCCCAGTGTTCTTGCCACTTTCTGAAGCAGTTCTGGAACCCTCTTCCACGAATGTCTTTAGTTGTGCTGTTGCTGCCTCGACAACCCGAAGCCTCAAAACATTGAACTTTCGCGGTCACTTTGGTTTTGAGGAAGAGCCAGGAGTCACAGGGTGTCAGGTCTGGTAAATAAGGTGGATGAGGACACGCCTGGCTGTTCTTATGAGCTGCCTTTTCTTTGCATGGCACTCAGCAGCAGCATTCATTGTATTTTTTGGTCACCTCTCATAATGGCAATCACAAAAGACAACTTTTAGAACTACTGCAGAAAGTGGCAAGAAGGATGGGATAAGCGTTTTCAAAGTGGGGGAGAGTATTTTGAGGGGGCTTGGTAGTAATGTGTCTCTTCCCATAATGCATTTTTAAATTTAAACATACACTATATTTTTGATCTGTCCTTGTGTATTAATACTAATATTATATATATATATAGATAGATAGATGTATATATGTATGAGCATGTCCACCCAGGCCACTAGGCCACTTATTAAGCATAGCATGACGTGTTTTTTTTTGGTTTTTTTTTTGGTTTTTTTTTTTGCTTTTTGTGGTGCCGGGGATCGAACTTAGGGCCTTGTGCTTCCTAGGCAAGCACTCTAATCACTGAGCTAAATCCCCAGCCCCGCATGACGTGTTTTGTACATGTATTCTGTAGAGCTTTCCTGTACTTTCCATAATGACAGTAAAACTGCAGACCAATCATTATCCCGTCTATAATGTTTTCCGGCAGAATTCCTAAGGAACTTGTTTTATTTTGAGGGTTAGTTTTATCATCTTTAAAACCACATGACATAATGCTGAGAGTGTGTGTACTAAAGATAAGAAGGAAAATGAAGATGACACCACTTGTTAGAGATCAGGAATTGTGTGGCCGAGTCATGACTCCGAATATTTGAATACATATGTAACAGAATATAGGATTTTAGGCGACTTTATTGTCCCACAGATACATTTCTGTGAAGCCTAAAAGAAAGTTTCCTTTGTAATTTTCACTCTATTTTGCTGTGAAACTATAACTGCTCTAAAACCTAAAGCTTACTGTAAAAGAAAGTGCAGAAAAAGTTTAAGCTGACGTATATTTTCTTTATGTCAGACTTCAAACTATTTGGAAAAGATCATTCCATTTTATGAGAAATATCTCTGTCAAGTAGTCATTATTTTTCCAGGTATTCCAGTTACATTATTACTTTCATAAAAAGAGCTTCAGTGAGCATTGTTATATTAAATGGAATGTGAAATTCTTCTGGGATGTAGACATTTCTAAATCAGAGAATTTTAACATGGAGTTTCCCAAGTTAAATGACAACATGGAAACAAAGGGCTTTTTGCTATATTTGTTTACATTTTACACTGCTGATCTTGTGGTACTGTTTATATCTAGAGGGCCCCCCAAACCTCATGGGCTCATAGGTGGGGCTCATAGGCGACTGGGTCATGGGTGTGTGATACACATCAGTGGACTGATCCACTGGTGAGTTTATAGTTAAATGTGATGTTGGGAGGTGAAGCCTGGTGCGAGGAGGTGGGTCCCTGGGGGTGTGGCCTGGAAGGGTCTATCTCCCTCCCTCCTCCCTTGGTCATCTCTGCTTCCTGCCTGCCCTGCCATAAGCTGTTCACCTCTCCCAGGCCCACCCCGCCTTGGGGCCAGCTCGCTATGGACTGAAACTTCTACAAACTGTGAACCAAAATAAACCCCTCCTTCCTTAAGGTGTGTGTGTGGGTATTTTGTCCCAGTAACTAAGAAAGTAGCTAAGATATCTTGTATACGAATGTTTCCTTTGCTGATAGTTTACTAAATAAATACTATCTTTCTAGGTGTCAAACACTACTCTAGTGCCAAGAGCTCTATTAAGAAATGTAAGAAAAGCACCCTGTTCAGCATGAATTAGAGTAGTGTCAGGGCAGCACACAGACCCAATGATGGAGTCACAGAAGAGACCCCCGTAGTGGGACTGCTGGCGCCACGTTTTCCTCTCTCCTCAGATGTCCACGAGGTGACCACATGGCCCTCAGACAGTGTCTAAAGTGGCGACGCTATGCAAGTGTGCTTAACAAAGTAAACGGGGGAGGGAAGCGAAGAAGAAATGGGGAAAAGCCGAGAAGAAGGAAGGTTGGCTGAATTTAAAAGGAGGAAAGAATGTACCCGCCGAAAGCTCTAAGACGACTCAAAGTAGTTTCTAAAAGTTCTCAGAATTTTTTATTTCAATATAGACAAAATAGACCCTTTTATTTCATAAAAAGTAAAATTTCATAACCGTCAGTTATTAATTTAGCCTTTTGTATGTGGCCTTAGGAAAAGAATTGTAAGGAATCTTGAATTGATCATGATTCGAGAGTAAGATAGAGAAAGAAGAAATAATTAGAGGGCTGAGTCTGGATTTTTTATTCTTCTCACTGAACAGTTAATCATGCGACCTCATAACTGTTTATGAGACTTTAAGGGAGCCCTTAGCTGCCCTCTTTTTACTTTAAAGGCGGAGAAATAACAATTAAGCAAATTCCTGACTTACGGAATGAGCCAAAATCAGCAATTAAACTTAGGAACTTTTATTCCCAAACTTAGCCCAGAGGAACACAACATCTCCATGACATTAACACACACTCGGCATAAATATCCTTCATCGCAGTACCCTCCTGCCTTCACTATTACATTAAGTGCTTTTCTATCTCATTAAGCGCATGTCCTACTAATTGAATTCTTGCTCTTAGTGTATTTACATTTTACTGTCGAAGACTTATCCTGTTTTTTTTCAAGCTTATATTGTGAAGTCAAACCATTAAATGCAAAGATGTCCACCTGCGTTCAAATTCAGGGAACGTTTTGAAATTGGAGAAAAGTCCTGGGCTGGGAGCCTGTCTCCTTACTGTTTCCACCGATCATCACCTGTGGAAAACGGCCCCACGTCTCAAAAGCTTGTCCAGAGTCCTCCAAAGAAGTCAACTTAACATTCAGAGGTGTGAGTTACAATGACAGGACTGACCTCAGTGTGCGTTACCACCGAGAAAAACATTAAAATAAAAAATGAGGCAAAAATAAAGATACGATCCAAACAAAAACATAAAACTCTCCTTCTGAGGCGGGAAGAAATACATAAACTCGGGGATGCAGGAATTGTATAAAAAGGTCAGCTCCATTCTTTCATCATCTGTTAGAGAGAGAAAGACGCAATAAGCACAGAGATAACTTTTTTTTAATTTTGTGGGATGGCAGTCAGATATAAGTAAAAAATATGTAACCCTTATTGGCAAAAACATCTTGACTGAAGTAATTCCTTGTGTTTTATAAATAAACAATTATAGGTTGGTCAGGTGGACAATCTTATCACAAAACAATTCCCAATAAGTATATAACTAGAGCCTAAAAAGAAATTAATACAAAGCGAAACAGCTAATACATTTTTGTCCTACCAATCCAACAGAGTATTGTGTTTATTTTTTTAATTGTACACTGTGCTACTCAGAGTAGAGCAAAGCAGAAACTCATACTTTGCTGATGAAATTTGCAATATCTCTAATTTGGAAAGCTGTCCAACTACATGCATCTTACATTATCTATTCCTTAAAGATTTCTTATGGCAAAAAATTACAAATATAAAAAATCCTTGTGCATCTCAGTCCATAGGTAATGATATTGTACTACTAGTCATGGTGTCAAATGTCACCCTAGAGGCTGGGGATTTAGCTCAGTGGTACAGCACTTGCCTAGTAAGCGCAAGGCCCTGAGTTCGATCCCCAGCACCCCCTCCCAAAAAATGTGACCACAGATTATGGTTATGTAAACTACAGTATATGCTTTTAACAGACTCTTCTGTAAATACTAAAATAACTTTACAAAGAATTCCTAAATATTCTAAGAAATGCTTATTTTATACTAAATGATATAAGAACAATATTCAATAAAGCATATGTAAAATCATAGGTATATAAAACCAAATCAAGAAAGTACAGAGGAAAAAAGAATAGTGTAATACTGTAATATAATACTATAATATAATAGTAGGCTTTTCCTGATTCATGGAACTAAAGTTTATTAAGTAGTCTTTCTAACTTTTTTCATTTTCCAAAGTTTCTATAGCGAGTGTGGATCCTTTTTTATGATGTGAGAAAATACGATAAGATTTACTTTTAAAAATAAAAATAACATCAGTGTGAACCTACCCACAAAATGAGATGGGAAAAACTATCCCTTCTTTTTACTTCCTTTTCCCCAGGGGAATCTGTGTTTACAGCAAAATAGGGACAAGGTGTACATATCGATATCTGATAGCTATTAGGGAAGGATGTCGGGTTGTAAAGGTCAGTCGAGTCAAACTTTTATTGGCCTCATGATGTGTGAGATATTTTCTGCATCAGTCAACTTATTCCTGTCCTGTAGGCCTAACTGCACGCTGTGTCTCCACTGAAAATCTCTCTTGGTTCTTCCCTCGAAAAACAAGCGAGGATCTCCAAGTTATCTCAACCGTGAGAAAACAAACGGCCAAGGGAACGGGGCTGCTGGCCCGGCCTCATTCACAGGCCCAACTCTGAAGGAGGTTCTACCCACAACACCCCGGGAGAGGGATGAAGTGAGCATGCTCACCTCGCACTCAAATAACAAGACCAACTTTTCGACTCGTCAAGTGTGCTATCTTTGAAAAACAATTATTACAACATTTCACTAGCATCCTCTCTTTAAGAAAATAGGCCACACGATTCAATAATACCTAACAGACGTTGAGTTCAATTAACGCCCTAGCCCTGTACTCCCTGACAGAAATACTGAGAAGAGTGTTGGAGGAAGGAAATGAACGCCTGAAATTCAGCACAGTCAATCACACACTGCGTTGGCATGTTCTATTTCCTAGAGTGTTTGTTCACTGAAGCACTCACTTTATACAAAATAAATCTAATCCAAAGGGCACCCACGAGTGTGCGGACCGTATGGTGAGCATGCTGGATTCTGATGTGTAATTAAGATGGTCACTTAGCCTTGAACACCCCAGAGACTGTTCTTATGGAAAATCAGTAGCCTGCAGCTTTCTCGTGGCAGGAGAACCGATTTGTCACAGGACCAGACTGGAGACAGTCTCTGAAACGTCTTAGTTGGAAGAGCTCTAAGTTTGTAGGGTTTTAAAAGAAGAGTCGCTCCGCTGGGAATCTAGTATTCCTCAGCCAGAGACGGCTTACTGCGCGTGTTTATTCCTGGAGGGCCTCTGCCTCTGCGGCGTGAACCCAGATCAGGACAGAGATGGGGAAGGCTACACTGTAATCCGGGTGGCTTCCGAGTCTCACCTTTCCAAATGGTCACTCCACATCAAGGTCGAGGAGCATCGGTGGGGCAGGGAGGTGGAGCTGGATGCGTAGTTGTTTGTGTGGTACCTGATCTGTGAACAGACAGAGGGTTTCAGGGCACAGAATTACCGATTATGACTTCCTTGAGCATTTTCAAAGGAAACCAAAACTAGCGTAAGAGTTTGCATGTAACACTGATGATGATCCAGTAAATAAACATGTTTTAGGCCTTATCTCCTCAAGATCATCTCATCCCCACCTGCACGTACATATCAAGAGCAGAGGTCACGGTCGATGTGACTTCTCAGTCTCTGTAGCAATTATCCAAGAAATAGTTAAAAACCAAACACGAACTCATTGACTTCAAATGGTCTGGTGTAGGCAAATCAAATTCTACTACCCTCCAACTTCCTGGCTTTCAGGATTTCCTATTGCTTTTGGGATAAAGACCAAAATTCTTAACTTGACCTTAGAGGCCCTATTGGATCTGGCCTCTGGCTAAAACCTCTAGCTTCATTTCCAACCTTTCCCCTTTCATTCTCGCATGCTTAGGCCACAGTGGTCATCTGTGAACATGATGAACAGTGTGATCCTCCTTTCTGCCCCAGGGCCTTTGCACTTGGGGTCTCTCTCCCTGAAACTCCCTTGCATTCCTTCACCACCTGGCCAGCTCCTATTCATGATACAAGTCTCAAGTTGAAAAATCACTACTTCAGAGAACATCCTGTTGACCAGGACTAGCCCCCAAGGCATAATAGTATTTTCTTTTTAAGAATTCATTGTAGTTTGAAACTAATAGTCATTTTGTGCTTTTTTTTTAGTATTTGTCATTATACCTAACATATAAACTTTGTGAGGGCAGGAATGATGTCTGGTGTGGTTACTAATGCGGGCCCAGAAGATCCTCACAGTACCTAGCACATAGGTCATGGTGGGTAAGTATTTGTAACATGAATGGGTGACCCTTCAAAACTGGTCCCGAGGCCCATGCCTTACTAGCATTCTCCAAATTCTAGCCTAAATCCATTGGATGCAGTTCAAAAATTCTCAGAAAATATTTTTGTCATGGCTGAAAAAAAGTCTTTTTTCCACTGATTTCTCAGTAATTCTCTTACAAGAAGAAGCAGAACAAAGCCAAATTTTTAAAGAAGTCACTACGAGAAAAAAAAAAAAAACCAGAATGAAACGAAATCCAGTATTTCCTCACTTTTATTTTGGCTTCCCAGAGTGTTTTTTCTTTCAAAGAATGGAATTAACATGTTCTTCAACAGCATCCCTCTTCTAAGTGCACGGCGTTACCTACGTTGTCTGTGTAGACATGTGGGTGTCCATTTTTCTTCTTTTTTGGTCCTGGGGGTTGAACTCAGTGTCTCGTGCATGCCAGGTAAGTACTGTGCCACTGAGCTACATCCCTGCCCTGACCTTGTTTTTCTGAGCCAGAGGCTCACAAAGTTGTCTGGCCCTGCCTTGAACTTGCAGTCCTCCTGCCTCAGCCTCCCAGGTACCTAGAATTACAGGCATGTAGTGCCACTCCCGCTTAGTTTTCCAGTTCTTGTGTTAAACAAGTGGGTGGTTTGTGTTTTAGGACGGCATTCTTCGAAGGTTTGTAAAACGTCTTTTCTTCTTTACATCATCACTCTCTTGGCACATGTATCAGTTTGAACCATGTGAAATTATTTTTTTGATAGGTCAGAAATAGTTGGGTCATTCTCCTGCCCCTCAAAACCCTCTGTGCTCTACACAGTATAATTCCTCCGTATATATTATAATGGTAGATAAGTGTTATCACATACCTATCCAGGCCTGCAGCATGTCCACACCAGGAATAGACCCCAGTGTAGACTGGGGACTGTGGGAGATGATATGTCAATTAGGTTTTTTGGTGTAACAAAAGTATGTTGACAATGAGGGTGGAAGTTTATTATAAATGTTTGCACTCTCTGCTCAATTCTGCTGTGAACTGCCTTAAAAAGTAAATTCTATTTTTAAAATAGTTGTATATTGGAAATTAAGTATGATTTAATTCAATAGCCAACTATTGTTTCAGACACAAATTTTTCTCTAGATACATCCTTCTTATTATCTCTAAGACAAACCTGGGCAAATCCTAAACATCTTTGAGAGGTTCTCATTGCGATGGGATGAAGTCCTGAAGTACCAAAGGTTCACCACTGAGCGGCTCCAACCTACACCTCGCGATCTGCTCCTGATCTGTGTGCAAAGCTACTTTAATCCTTAACCTACTTACTCTGTCTGAGACCTAATTGCGGTTGCAATTGTGGCATGAACAGAGAGTGCTATTTCCTGTTTCTAAAATGCCTGTCTCCGCCTCTCTCCAGAATTAAGTCTGTCTATCCTGCATGACCCAGCCTTTCATTTTCTTGGAAAGGTACCATTCTTTCTATCATATTTTTACAACATTGTATGTTATTCAAGGTGTACCCATCTCGTCATATCGTACTTATTCGTCTCTGTCAATTTTTCATACTCTGGTTCACAATCAGAGCCCAGTAAGCATTGCACTGAATAGAATTCTAGGCAAATGCTTGACTCTTTCTCAGTGGCTAGATCACAAGACAAAGGACTGAGGAAATCTTAGTACTCATGAGGACCAAAATACTATTTTGCTTTTAATTCCATATAATTTTATCTCCTTTAATACACTCACAGTGAAGTGAAGCCTTTCCTAAGCCTGTAGTATCGGCTGCTCCACTTGCCCTTGCTTCCGATTAGCTCAGGTATGCTGCCTTCTTCCCAAGCTGCCAAATCTATGTGATCTCAAACTTGAAAGCAAGGCAGGTCCTCCATCTGGATGTGAGAGCCCGAGGGCTCCAGCGGAAGGAGTGTTATTTACCAAGCCCTATTATAGGATGTTTAAAGAATTCGGTTAAGACATTAAAGATCACCTATGTGTTTGTATAGGAGGTTGATCCTTCAATCTGACTCTGGTCAAATTATTTTCCTGTGGCAATTGCGGTGAAAGGACTGACGTGAGAGCGGTCACTCGCAGACACTGGACGCAGCCCAGTTTTGCTCCACTGCTGCGGACTGTTTGTGAATCCCGTGACCGTCAGAGGTTTGGCCAAGGGTGCCCGATGCCTGTGTTCTCAGAGACACTGTTCCTGTGTGCCGAGCGCCGTGTTAGCCCGTCAGCCAGCCCATTCCAGAACGGCCAGCTTTGCCACGGGCTCTGGCCACTCCTCAGCACGTCTTTCGTTAGCGAGCTCCCTCTGCTCACCCACATCGATTCCCATCCCCGATTTGTCTCTGTCCATTGCCTGAGCCTGGACAACTCCGAGGGCAGCAGCAAGGTGCTTGCTGTTGCCTCCAAGATTTCCATGCAGATTCATAACGAATTATAAAGACTGGCTTGAAGTGTTTTCTGAAGAACAGACAAAACTCTTGCAGAATTCCCTCCTGCTTCCTGGAATCCGACTTGTACCCATGTTACAGATCATCCTTCTCCGGCAGCTACCCACCCCCTTCCTGTCTTCCTGTCTGCTGGCCCCTTTTCCACCCACTTTTAAATATGCACAGGCTTTGCTGAGCTTGGGAAACGAAACACGCAGTGACACCCATGCTTGACGGCTCGCTGCTACCCCCTCCCGTAAGTGTGAAAGTGTGTCCCAGTTGATTTCCTGCTTCCCTCCAGCTTCTGTAAGCGACACGCCAGCTGCTTTTACTTCCTCTCTCTAGCATTCCCAGCTAAGTGGTCAACAAAACGACAAAGCACCTTCTCTTGGTTGGTTCTGTTCTAACCACTTTGCTGCTGTTAGTTTATTTGATTGTTATCCTCTCTGCTTGTGGGAAGAGAAAACGGAGGCACAGAGGAAGACTTTGCCCGGCGTCACCAACAAGTAAGCGGGAGAACTTGGATTCCAACGTGGGCTGTCTGGTTCCGGAACACGTGACCCAGTCACACTCTAACGCCTACTTTCTCTAATCCCTGTAATTGAATCGCAGCCTTATGTTAATAAAACTAGTCTCCTGGTAACTTTCGGGATTTACTATCATCTCCGGCATTGTAGGATTTAGGCTAGATATGCCTGTGCTGTTAAGCTTTGATACTCACAAACGTGGCCCTTTCTTTATATGTAAGTATAATGAAACTTTATTAATCCAGAAATGGACTGAGTATTTTGATGAGGGGTGAGCTAAAATTCATATTTAAAGATACTTTAAAGGGAAAAGTAACTAAATTAACTGGCCAATTAGTAAGTAAAAAATATAAGAAAATAGAAACAGAATTTGACTTACAAAATGGAGGAAACATTTAGATAATTTTAGAAAGAGGAAATGTAAACCAGGCTCCTAAAGTGAGTTGGACTCGTAGTGTGTACTATGTACTGTCTGACTTCTGCCTTGAAGAATTTGTACTCTAGCAG
Organism: Hystrix cristata; assembly: GCA_004026905.1. Classification (NCBI taxonomy): domain Eukaryota; kingdom Metazoa; phylum Chordata; class Mammalia; order Rodentia; family Hystricidae; genus Hystrix; species Hystrix cristata. The sequence goes on along the minus strand of PVJO010003114.1, from coordinate 108,799 downwards.
GGAAATAATTGAAGTAAGAAGTGCTAGAAAATGGCATGGGCTCGAACTCCAGAGTACAGCATGGTGATGTTTGTCTTCATCTACTTGGTTGGAATTTGCAGGGCAGACCCCAAGAGCGGCTAAATTCGGAGGTACCGTGCCAGCTACCACCAAGAGGGTGGTGATCCTTGTGGGAGTAAGCAAAACTGCACATCACAAGGAGAGCGGAGCCTCAGAGATCATATAACCCAACTCTCTGGTTTACAGAGGAGGAGATGAGGCTAAGCTTTTTTTTTTTTTTTTTTTTTTTTTTAAAGCTAGTTTGCAGCACAATTTGGTCTGGAATCCAGCTTCTTGTCTCTGTCCCCTCACCAGGCCCAGTGACAGGTCCCTGCTTTGATCCATTTGTAAAAATGCTAGCTATTCAGCAAACATTTGTTTCATGATGAAAGAAAGAGAAAGAAAGAAAGGGAGAAAGAAAGAAAGAAAGAAAGAAAGAAAGAAAGAAAGAAAGAAAGAAAGAAAGAAAGAAAGAAGAAGGAAAGAAAGAAAGAAAGAAAGAAAGAAAGAAAGAAAGAAAGAAAGAAAGAAAGAAAAAGAAAGAGGGAAGGAAGGAAAGGAAGAAAGGAAGGAAAAAGAAAGGGGAGAAGAAAGGAGGGAAGGAAGAGAGGGAGGGGGAGCGAAGGGAGAAAGAGAGAAAGGTAGAGATAACTGAGCAGAGTGACAAACTGAAGCATGTGACAGGAACAATTGTGCTTGGCACTGAGCCCCACACGGGCAGAGATTCTCCTCTATTTTGTTTGTTGATGCGGCTGGTAACAAGCCCAGAGCCTGCCACAGTGCAGGTTAATCACCGCAGGGTGTTTGAACTACTGGTGTTTAAGTGCTTTTACATATTGTGTCTTTGAATGGGTAGACATTTCCATTTCATAGATCAAAACAACCGAAGCTCAATAAAGTTAAGTTACTTGCTCAAATCTAGACCTAGAATCTGAAGTAGAATTTAGGTCTTTGGCTTTTAATTCATGGTATAACTCTAAAAACTTTGCTTTCTGAAAAAAGAAAAAAAAACAAACAAACATGAATTGGTTAATTATTCTGTCCAGGGGCTAAAGATAGATATGGACCCTTGGCCAAAATCAAAGGAAATGGGTAGAGCTGGTACATTATCTGATGTTATTGTTCACTTGCTGGTCTTTTAGGAGTGTCATTTTGGCTCCAGGTCTACTCGCTGTGTCACACTAATGACAAAAAGAAATGGCTTTTGCATCTTGCTCTCTGAAGTTTCTTTCCCTTCTTATCTCTCTCCTTGGAGCTCAAACTGTCCAGAGAAGCTGACCAGGCAGGTGGTGTCTCTCCTTCTAATGGTCCCTCTTGGGTTCTCCATGGCACTTGGAACAGTTCCAGCTGCCTTAAAGACTTTTGCTTTGACGACCTTGTCTTCCACATAACATCATCATCTGTGGGGTTATCACCTCCCTGTCCAAAAAGTTTTGACCATTACTTGTCTTGGACCTCCAGTACTTCTGTTTAAATCTTGGTCTTTTCAATGATACAATGTCTTTTTCCCCTCCCAATACAACAGACCTAGTTACATCGATTTCCTCACAGTAGTACTATTTGTAGATACCCCAGCAATCTACAGAACGGAAATATAAGAGCATGAGAGGGAATTTGAGGTTTCACAGAAGGATAGGATATGAAAAGAAGTACTGAGAGGAAGAGGGGGAAAGCTAAATAAAGACTGAGTTCCAGAAAACCAGAATAAAAGGATGTGAGTGTGTACAGTTGGTGACAACAGATATTTCACTTTGCATTAAAAATGGGTGGAGATGGGTAGAGGTTAGAGATGTAGAACTTCTGCCTCCCCCTCAAGTTTAAAACTCTATGCAATATTTTGAGGATCACAGTGATGATTGGTTGTCAACAACCTCATGCAGAAAGAAAAGCCAAAGATTAAAATAATCCTCTCGATGGAGAAGCCTCCTGGACTCCCAAGCAGAAAGGGTCCCAGGATACCATGGGACGTGTCCACACCTCTCTGCCTCTGTGACCTTGCTTGTTGCATCTGCTGCCATACCTGGCTTCCTAACAGATGCTCAGAAACCTGACTGTTTACTTTTCTCACCACAGAAATGTTCTTTATTTCATCCTACAAAGTAAATGATACCAAGTTTTCCCTTGGTATGATATAAAGGAGGAAGGATGAGAGTTTCTAAATACCCTAAAAGTGTAAGGAATGTCCAGAGGCAGAGAAATTGAGACTGTAGAATGCTTCCCTGTAGGGAAGAATATAATGATTTCTTCCATTACATTTGAAAAAATTTTTAGATACTAAACTTCTAAGTAGCCAGTCATTTTTCCACTGAAAAGAAAGTTTTCGTAAAATCCATATTCCAAGTGATCCATATTTTTTAATGTTTGAGAAATCCCTTTTCCCCTAACCACTCTGCCATTTTTAGTTCCTCCTTTATTATCCATCCACTGTGTGGTCACAACATCCTTTAAAAAGTGAGTTTTCTGTGTCTTGTCTATACTACTACCAGTGCTTCATAAGGTCCCACACGCGGCCACATGGCCTGGAAGACAGTGGTCTCTAGAACATGCAGGTTAGTGGAATCCAGGTTCCCTAGTTATTAGCTGTGTGACCTTGAGCAAGTCATTTGAGTTTGCTAGGTCTCAGTTTCTTCCTCAGTAAAACAGGATAATGGCACTAACTACTTCATAAAATCATTGGTAGGATTAAGAGAGTTAATGACAGTGAAGTGTAGAACAGAACAGAACCTGACACATCAACCACAAAGTAAGCGCTCAAATTACTCCTACTGCAGCTACGCATCTGGCCCTCGATACCACTGTTGTGACGTTTATGACGCCAGCTTCTCCTGCCAGCCTTTGTAAAGGAAAATTCTCCGGCCCATGACTTCTGCCACAGGGACAGCCACGGGTCTCCCTATTTTGTGAAAACTCCCAGGCTCACCTGAGTGGACAGGTGAGCAACCCAAGCCACAGGTTAGCCACAGACCAATGACCACAGATCAATGACCTCGTCAGTCAAGGATAACGAGCCAGCGGGCAGAGTTCCTCTCCTAAGAATCTGATTCTGGAAATGTCAGGAAAATGAAGAAGACAGTGCTAGTACCAGAGGAGCCGGGAAATGTGAACCTTTTCTCAGAAATTCCAGTGCCCGTCCACCAACGTGCCTACACACTGTCTCCATGGTCATCCTCATGCAGAACGAGACCCCATTCCTGTGGGCACACACACGGACTGAATGGGTCACAGAACTAGCTCAAATTCCACTTTCTCCACGAATATCTGGGTGGATCCAGACTTTGTGGGTCTTGAAGATGATGCATCTTTCTTTAATCAAATGAATAGGAATGAAGGTCCATAGCCTAGGAGAGGCCTGCGTAATGAGAGGGTTGGAAGGGAGCTCGCGCTTCATTAGCTTCAGTGTACATCCCCCTCTGTTACCACTTCAGGAGGTACTCTTCCCCCATAAAATTATTCTACCCAGTCCAATTACAACTGTGTGTATACTCCCACAGACCTGCTGGGTCAGTCGCCTCAGACTTAGCCCTGCTGCCTCCCACTTCAGGAGCATCATTTGTAACTGGCCTGCAGTATCCCTTCTCCCAGGGCTTTGGGAAAGGATTTCTGATGTCTGATACATCTACGTTTGGGTAAGGAAACCCCGGCATGCACTACTGCTTCTGCTGATTCGGCACTCGATATTATCAGGGAAGCCATTCTCCTCATAGTTGCTTTTAAAGAAAGCCTGATCATTATACAGACATTCCCACACAAGTCCTTTACAGAATTGCTCATTTTCCTATCATCCTCAGAATAAAGACCAAAAATACATTTAATGGCACAAAAGGCTCCTGTCCACTGCTCCAACTTTGCCCCCCTCCTTCCCCCTCCATATCCGCAGAGCTGAGACAGATAGCGTCCATCTGTGGACGTCTACAAAAGGAAACGGTCCATAACCCTGAGAGTAGTTATCTCTGGCTTTAAGGTTCACCCTGGCTTTTCGCTTCCTTCCTCCCCACCAAGCCTTTCCTGAGGTGGAGTTCTCAGAAAAGCCACTTATGAAGAGGTGGCTGACTTGGTAGCTTGATTTGATCACGCCATCAAAAAAAGTATCAAAACAAGAACCCCATAAATGTATAATGTGTACAATTATTATTTGCCAACTGAAAATAAAAACTGGCTAATAAGGTATTTTTATCCTAAATACATGAGGCACTTGAGTAGGTGGAGACTTAGAGAATGAAGAGAGAGGCTCACGGACAGATGGGGATGATGCCGGGGAGAGAGGAAAAATCCTGGAGAAACTGGGCAAAGAGAGGCCGGAGCAATCCATGGGGTCACAGAACAGCGGGCGGAGGCCTGGCGAGGGGCATCAGGGACACTGAGGACTGCCTGTGTCCATCGAGGGGCTCGGGAGGGCCGTGTCTCCTGATGTCGCCCAGAATGCACCTCGAGTTCTTCATTTGATCTTCCAGAAAAAGATTCAGATGACCAGCACTGAGGGAGTATGTGAATACAGCCACAGTCATTATTGACTCTCCGTATCACCTGACTTTAAGCTCCATGCAGACAGCATTCATGTCTATTTTAGTTCTGCTTTGTGCTTGCATATTATGAAGTATGAAGTCGATAAGTATTTGATGAATGAATGGGTGAATGAATGATCTTCAGAGTGTCTAGCTGTCTGAAATCATGGAATGTGCTATAAATATTCTCTAAGTCCAAAGATCCCAGCACAATTCCTGACAGTGGGTGACACTAGTTACTGTTTGCTGGCTTGATGTGGAACGCACTATTTATGTAAAGGGAGATTTGTTTTCTTTATGCCTGAGTGATCATAAAACATACCTGGTTAAGTTCACTTCCTGTTTCATCTTTTATAAGCTCTGGAAAGATAAATTACACAAAAGCAAGAACAATTATTGGTATCTCCAGTACAAGAGTCTTGAGACTAGCTCTTCCCAGCTCATCTCTACTCCGGGTGGACCCTCCAACTCCCGATCCATCGAGCTTGTTCAATCTGTCCCACAGGTGGCTCTCAGAACAAGGAGGCTGCAATCCTATCCCTAAAAGTGGGCTCTCATTTGAGGCTAGTTCCTAAAAGATCCTATGTTTCCAGATTTTCATAGAAAAAAACTGAGCTGAAAAGGTCTTTTGGTGAAGCAAGAACAACAGTCTCCAAATCTTTAAATACCTGCTTAGCCCAGTTGCTGACGTTGGTAAGAGTATTGTTTTCTGTGCCTTCTGTGTGTTGCACACATGCCCTCTGCCTGGAGAAATGTTGTAGACAACAGTCTTTGTAGTGCTGGGAGGAGGGGACAATGACAGAAGAGAAGCTGGAGGTGGTGTCCTCAGTCCCCCATCACTACTGCTTCAGTGTCAAATTACAGGAAGTAAGGGGAGGAAGAGAAAGTCCAACAGGAAGGTGGAGCAGCCACAAGATGCTGGAGATACAGCCTCACAGAGTGCCCCAGTACACATGTGGACACAATAGAAGGGCCAGTCACAATTCCCTGCGTCTCCTCCAGCCTCCCCGGCCCTCTGTCTCCACAAAAGACCCCCAAACCCCCCAAAGAACTCTTAAAATTAACAACCACATTCTGCAGCACAGCGGGATCGAAATTTAACGCACAAAAATCAGTGGTGTTCGCGTACACCAATAATACATTCATCGAGAAGGCAATTAGGGAAACAATACCTTTCACGACCTTTCACAATACCTTTTAACATCCAGAAAAATAAATAGTATTTAGGAATTAAACTAACCAAAGAAGTGAAAGACCTTTCCAATGAAAACTATAGGACACTGAAAAAGGAGATTGAAGAGGACATCAGAAAATGGAAAGGTATCTCCTGTTCTTAGATAGGCAGAACCAATATAGTCAAAATGACCATATTTCCAAATGATATACAGATTGAATGCATTCACAGTCAAAATACCAATAACATGTCTCACAGAACTAGAGAAAGTGATCCTAAAATTCATATGGAGCCAGGAGAGATCCAGAATAGCTAAAGTAGTCCTGGGCATCAGGAGCAAGGCAGATGATGCCATTGCGGGGAAAGTTGGGAGACACGCAGGGAAAGTTAAAGGACTTCAGTGAGATTTCTGTCAATAAAGAGTTAAACTCAGGCTGGGGATTTAGCTCAGTGATTAGAGTGTTTGCCTTGCAAGCATGAGACCCTGAGTTCGATTCCCGGTACAAAAAAAAAAAAAAAAAGCAGACTTACAGGCAGGTCAGTGGTCAGTGGAATAAAGAGAGGATGCAGAAACAACTACTCCAGGGACACTCAGATGCCTGACCTTTGACAAGGGGGCCCAAAACTTTTCCCAGAGGAAAGCCTGACTCTTTAACAAACAGTGCTGAAAATACTGGCTGTGGAAATCCAGAAGATTGAACTCAGACCCATATCTCCCACCACGTACTAAACTAAAATGAAATGAATCAAAGATCTAAATATTAAAACAGAAACAATCTGCTAGAAGACAAAATAGGTAAAACTCTTGAAGTCATAGGTGTAGGCAAGAACACTATGAACAGAAGCCCAGTGGCATAAGAAATAGTACCAAAAATCAATGAAGGTCATCACATCAAATTAAAAAGCTTCTATCCAGCAAAGGAAACAACCAACAGAGTGAAAAGACAACCTGTGGAATGGGGAAAAAATCGGCCAGCTATTTCTCAAAGGACAAATGATCTAGAATATATAAAGACCTCAAAAAGGTTAAATCTCCCAAATTAAAAGACCCAACCAAAAAATGGGCAACTGAAATGAATGTACTTCTCACAAGAATTACAAATGGCCAATAAATACATGAAAAAAATGTTCAACATCACAGGCCATTAGAAAAATGAAAATTGAAACAACACTGAGATCCCATCTCACTCTAGAAACAATGGCTGTGTTCAAGAAACCAGATAGTAACAAATGTTGGTGAAGCTTTCGGAGGGGGCTTCTTCACTATTGGTGGGAATGTAAACTAGTACCACTATGGAAATCAGTACAGAGACTCCTCAAAAAATAAAAACCAAAAAGTCTGTTCAATCTAGTTATTCCCCTTCTAGATCTCTTTCCAAAAGAGTTAAAGGCATTATATTACAATGATATGCATACCAGTATTTATAGTAGCACAAGTCACAGTAGCTAAATATTGGAAGCTGCCTATATGTCCATCAACAGATGAATGGATAAAGAAAACATGGTATTTACATACAATTGAGTACTACTCTGCACAAAGAAGGATAAACTTGAGTCATATGTAGGAAAATAGATGCACCCTGAGACCATAATGTTAAGTAAAATAAATCAGACACACAAGCTTAAATACTGCATAGTTTCTCTTACATGCGAAACCCAAAATATAAATAAACAGCAAAATAAAAATAGACAATAAAAATAGTGAGATAGATCTATAATATATGGGAAGTGAGGATGGGAGGGGGAAGCGAGGAGAGGGAAATGAGATTTAAAAGTTGTGTGTGGGGGGGCCTGTGAAGTGTTGTGTACATGTACCAAGTCCCTACAAGAAATATCATAATGTCATCATTATGTACTACAAATAGGTACTCTGTGTGTGTGTGTGTGTGTGTGTGTGTGTGTGTGTGTGTGTGCATGTTTAGGAGAAGGGGTCAAAGAGATGGTGGGAAGCTGAGGGAGGGAAGGGGAAGGAAACAAAAAAAGAATTTAGATGTGTTGTATACATGTACCAACTTCCCATGATGAATGTAATCCTTATGTACTACAAACCTCTACCAATAAAAAAAGAAAAAAAAAATTCAATTGTGAAAGAAAAATGCATGTCTAAAAATAAATCTTTTAAAAAGTGTAAACTATGTTCTGTTGTATAGCTTGCAATTAAAGAAACCCATCAAGGATTTCATTGTGATTTTATCACCTTTTCAAGAGAAATCACAGGAAATAAAGCTCAGATTAAAACAGAAAATCATCAAATACATGTTAATAGTATGTTACCAAATCAATAGCTGAGAAAGATTAAATAAGATTAGAGACTCATAAATATGGTGATTGCACTGAATAATGAATTTCATGACAAATTAATCTGTGTTCTCTCCTCAGAACCACTTTGATTAATCTCTCTGCACTTCAGTATCCTGGAGGATTTCCTCATCTGGAAGCTGCAGGTGTGGCTGCCCTCTGGGGTGAAACGGGTAGCTGAGAAATGACTCCCTGTGGTGACTACTGTGCATGACAATAACCCACAAGCATCTAATACAAACAAACCAAGTCAGAGCCTATGTAACACTGTCCTGGGAATAATGATTGGATACAGCAGAAGCTATCAAGGGTCTTTTATGTATGAGACAAATAAATTCAAAGTCCTAGTGAAGGTCAATTCAATTTAGCACCAAATATCTTTTATGTATAAGGTACCACCCCAGGTATTAAAAGAAAACTCTCAACTCAAAACTGATAAAAATGTTATAAGCTGTAGAGGATTAAGAAGTACTCATTACGTAGTCTAAATAGTTTGTATTTAATGGTCAGGATGAGTCTAAATTCTCAATGAGTTTCCACTTCTGTAAGTGATGAGAGTATTCAAAGAACGACTAATGTTCTCCATTAATAAGAAATATGGCCATTTGGATCTTACATAAAAGAAGTTGAAAGCTACCTGCTTACTTTAAATACAAGCCAATGGATTAAATTATTTATTATGCAGTGTCTCTTGTTCTTAATAATATAATACCTCCAATCTTCAGGCAGAACCTTGATAAATTCTCTACTATAAAATAACTCATATGGAGGGAAGACATTTTTCAAAGTCACGCAGCACAGACACAATAAAGAAGGAACTGTTCTTGGTGGCAAAGATCAACAGTTGATTCCTGGTGTCCACTCCTCCATTCAACTAAAAGTGAATTTTCGCCTCTCTCCCAGTGAGCACGTGGCCTGATTCCGGCCGGCCGATTATAAGTAGTCAGAAATCACAAAACTTTTAGGAAGTCCTAAACGGATGAGGCACTCCTTTCTTTTTCCTTCCTTTCTCCTTCTTGTTGACTAGAAGGATGCTAAAGCCTGCAGTTCAAGCAACTATGTTGTACCATGAGGCAGTATGATAAAAATAACATAGAAGTAGCTTTTATCTCTGATAGTCAGAAAGGCTAGACCGGCCCTGGGCTGGCTACAGTCGGAATTTATATAAGAAGCAGGAAATATTCTTCTGTATTTTTTAAAATACTGTTAGTTTCATTTTTTCTTAAGCTGACAAAGACCTAACACAATTGTACAGCCATCTTACGAACTGGAAAAAATTCCAAGCAGTTGTCAAGGGAAAAACCTAAAGTAATACAAATAGGGGCCACGTTAATAAAAGGAAACTAACAGTTGCATCATACCTAACTTGAAAGGAAGATTATTAGCTAAAATTTTTTGTCCCCCTCTTGTCACAAGGAGACTGGCTTTATGGGACCATAACGCGTCATACTCCAAAGTTCAATGCTAATTTAAATAGTTTGCATATGATTTCTCCAAAATGTGTACTGTACAGTATTTTGGCATTTTTAAAGAGGAAGGTTCGTGCAGCCTTATACCACAGAGCAACAGCACTCTGCGCCCTCCCTGTACTGGGCTTCAGCAAGAGGGCTCTGCCATAGAGAGAGCTTGGATGTGAAATCAGGAAACCTGGGAGGGCCGCCTCCACTTTACAAGGCTTCATTTCCTTATCACTGACATGGGGATGACGATAACACTGGCTCCATTGCCCTCAGAAGGAAGTTAGGATTAACAAATCAAATCAATGTCAAAGTGTTACCATTGCTAGTAACATCATTTTGGTGTCCACTTACAATGCACTGGGAAAGACATATTATTTTGGGGTGCTGGAGAGATAATTGCCTTTTAAAAGGGACTCTTTTTTGGCTTGCATTAACTTCTTTGCTGTCTATACTCATTTTTATGATTCTGTGGGAGAATTCTGCTTTTATAATGTATGTTTTTATGAGCTACATGTGTTCAAGTATTTAGGCTAAAAGAATATTATTGGGAATGGGTATTTGGCTAACATAGAATTTCTTATTTTTAAACTAGAACATAGAAAACACTTGGATAGACATTGAAAACAAAAAGATAAATGTATTAGCTAATTGAAGAAAACTTTTCCTTTGGAAAATGTTTCTTACTGATTGAAATCTAAATGTTAGGGGCAAAAGCAAATCCGTCTAAGGCACGATCAAGCAACCAGACATTTCACGTAGTAGAATTTTTTTGTAGCACCGAATTATTATTATGGATCATAAAAATGATCCTGGACCTACAAAATAATGAAGTATTTTCTGAATTATCAGAGAAATAATACACATTAATGGAACCAAGTATTTAACTAACTGATGAATATAGATTTACAATTCTATTTTTATCAAAGAGATTACGGTAATCAAAACATTATATTATCTCTGAAGTGTTTACCTGGAGCAGAATGAAAAATGTTACAGCACCATTTCACAGACAGTAAAGGAAAAATTGAAATTCTTACTCAAAAGGAAGCAAGTTATTTGAATGTCATTATTGAGAACTGCCTCCTGAGTTGTAATTCACTTCATAGGTGGCTTCCAGTGTGTATCTCGCTGGCTTGGCCCTGCCATTTGCCATTTGCCAAAGTCACCTGGCCCTCAACTCTACCCTCAACCTCCGCAGTAGAAATCCCCCTTCCCAACAGTATGTGGAAAAATCAGATACTCTACAAGGACTTGAACTCTCTGCAGTTAGTGATAATAGGGCTCTGTTGAACGCAGTGGAAGTCATTTTGACTCAGGGATCGATCTTTACTACCCTCTCGCAGCTCTAGGATTCTATGGAATCAATTGTGCAGAGCAACCCAGCAGTAAAACCTCAAAATATGCCCTCCTCTCTACCAGGCACTCAAGTGAAAACGGTCCCGTGCTAGTCAGTAAAGAGAAGGCACTTGAAATCTGTCCTTCATTTCTTTTGATTTCCTTTAAGGCTCAAACAAACGAGGAGAGAATAATGTAGCAGCTCACCCCCATTATCTCTCTCTCCCGAAGCGAGGATGAGAAATACAGGCTCCAAGTACTTGGCTCCTTGACCACCATCTTAGAAGTGTTTGATGAATGAGCATCAATGCTGACTTTGTTACAGCAAAAATATACTTGCGTCCCACAACATACACAAATAGAACATCAGCCTGGGAAGAACTCTTTGAGACTGATTCCATCAGATACTTGAAAATAAATTCCTTTAACTTTATTTTCCATTTTTTTTTAACATGAGTTCCCTCGTCACTAAATTTCTCCCTCTTCTAACACTGAACGTGGATATTAGGTCCAGATATATTTATGGTTTTCTCAACATCAAATATTATCTTAGGAATCTCACTCTTCCTTTCCTGCACAGTGGAATACATTCATGTTTAATTCAGTTGTTTGCCAGAATCAGTGTCCTATCTTTGCTAGGAACCCCTCCCCTGCAAAAAACTCATCACAGATGATGTCCCCGCTACAGGGAAACCTCTAAGGGACACTAAGAAAGGCTCCTGGGTGCATGTGTGCACATGGGATGCTGATAAATGCGTCTCTGTGCTGGGGACTTACAGTAGCTGAAGAGCTAAGAGAACTCTACACTGTATTCCTTTTCTAAGAAATTCAGTAAGTACGGAAAAGTGAACTGGTCTTGGGCAGAAATCCCTATTTGTGCAGTTAGGCTAAAGCACCCAGCTGTGTTAGACCCTGCATGTGTGGCCGCTTGTTTGTGCCTTCGGGGTATAGGCCAAGGAGAGGAGTCCGTGAAAGCTCTGTGGTCTATGGGGAACAATAGTCCGCTCAAGGCTGCTCAGTACTTGCAGTCTGTGTAACTTCCCACGCTTTGTCCCTGGGTGGCCATGAGTAACCACGCTGGAGCCCAGCATGGTGGGCGGCAGACCCTCTGAGCTCAAGGCAAACTGGCCTGGCCCAGTGAGTGAACTGGACGAAAGCCTGAGTGCCTGGTAACCTTCAGGATGGAGAAAGTGCAGCCCAGTGTCAGGGCACAAGGCTGAGGCAGAAGAGCATCTCCAAAGGCCAGTTCATCAGAACCTGGGCACTGGGCTGGCGCTTTCAGCCTGGCATGCCAAACGCAGGAGGTCAGAGTTTGTTTCTCTTGCAAGGCTCTGGGTTCTCAGAAGGGAGGTGATTTTTCACCCTTCCCCAGCTGGCCTCTGGCTCCACAGCTCGTGCTGAATGGGCTGGCAGCAGGGATGTGGGATCCAGAGCTCGGTCCACTTGGGTGATGCAGCTGGAGCGCAGGCTGTTTCTGCTCTGCTCCTGCCCAGCCCGCCCGTTCCCCGGCTAAGGCCGCTTGCTGAGTGCCCAAGACGCTGTTGGCCCTTTACCCACCAGCAGGACCTTAACTTAGAGAGTGAAGAATTCACACTGGCCGAGACTAATCAGCCCTTCAGTCTAATCTTCTGTCAATAATGGCACAAAGGGAACTTTACTGGGAAGGAAAAGAAGGCACCCTGACTGACATGTGTGCCCAAAATGTGGATGTCATCATCTCTATGTTCTCAAGAGTCTTCAAAAATTGCTTGTTGAAACATGTATTATAAATCTACCTAGCACTGTAATAAGTTCTATAAACCTTGTTTTGTTTTTTTTTTTTTCACCTAAAATCCCTCTTGGTCATCCTTGCGTTCTCAGATGCGTAGAACTTTGTCATTTGGATATTTGGTCATTAAATATTGCTGTGTCTCCTGTGAGTCTGTTCTTCAAAGCTTCGCTGCCTGGAAAGCTAGAGGTCTGGGGAAGAGAGGAAACGGAAGAGGCCAGAACACTTAAAATTAACAAGCTGTGGTTTCTGAATCAAGGGGCCAACCGTCTACTGGGGGAGCTAGCAGCCCGCACTGCTGACCAGCAGACTGTTCGGTGGCGGGAAGTAACAAAGCGGCACGAAGCATGCAGGAGAGACGTGCAAAGGAAGGGAGTCATCAGCGCTGAAGCAGGCATACAGAAAAAGAACTCCCTAGAGTGTCACTCAAGCTGGACCTTAATGAATGAATAGAACATTTAGGCAATTAAGAACATTTAGGCAAAAAAAAACCACAAAAAACCCACAACCCAATAGGAACACATTGTGAGAGTGTATCAGAGTACACACCTGAGGAAGATGCACGAAAGGCTGGAATCAGTGTTACTAGACACACACACCTGGAATGCTAGGTGTGGACCGGCCTCTTGAGAGCTTTGAGTGACAGAACAGTGCACCTTGGAGAAATGTCACAGGTTTTGTTTTGCTTTGTTTTGTTTTGTTTTTTCAGGATGCTACCACATCCATAGACCAAAGAAGAAGACTGAAGCTGACAATGGGTAAGACACTCATTACCATCCGAACCGAAGTCTAACTCCAGAGCTCAAATGCTACATACAGTCAGTCTTTTTTTTTAAATAATGTATTACAAGGGACGAGTAATAATTGCATGTATTTATGGTCTACAATGTGATGTTTTGATATTTTCATCTGTCAAAATGAGAATAACAGTGCTCTGTGTCTACCTAAAAGTTTTGATCAAACAAATTTATAGCTATTTGAAGGCCTCAGAGACTCCACAAGAGTTCTGAGTGTCGGTTATTGGTACAGTGCAATTTTACTGTTATCACAATTACAACTCATATTATTTCTGAAGTTATCATAAATGTATTTCTGCAAAATCCACTCGTATTTATTTAGTGTTAATATTGGCTATCAATGGTTGAATTCCTATTATACTTTGTAGACGTGTGATCTTATTTTCTTTCACCACCTTGTGAAATAACATATTCTTTTCTCCAATTTAAAGACAAGTAAACAGAGGCTGGAAGAGATTAAAATCTTCTCTGTCTCTTAGTTTTTAAGTCAAGAACCAGGCTCCAAATGTGTCTCTTCAGTCCAAAACCCTTCCCAGAGGCTGCCTAGTGCCTTCCTGCTAATGAGGTCAACCCCTGTGGGCTGCACTGGTCTATCCATGAAGTCTTCAGGGAATAATTAATGGTACTAGAATTTCAACACTTCTAGCAAGGATGCTGGTAACCAGTTCTGCATTTAAAACAGATGAGGCTGCTTCTAAGGATGCACTGAATAGATAAGTAGTGTTTCATTTAGACTTATCTGGAAACCATGACCCATTCTGTCTCACCCTCTAAGATAAAATGCCTTTAAGAATAATTTTATTGTTGATTTAAAAAAGGAGACAAAATCCTTCTCTGTTTAATAGTAGTGCTTCTCTGCAGTTCTTTCAAATTTTAAAAGCTTCCCTAAAGATCTACTGAACCATTTATCTCTATATTTTAAAGCATATTTCTCTTTTCTTTTATTCACAAAGGTTGTAAAAAACACTACGTAGGTGTGGTATCATTGTGCAAAAACTTGGTGAATATTATTTATAATGGGTTTATTCTTCTAAAATGTATATTTTACACATTGTAAAAAATGATCAGAGTAGATACTAAGCTGGTATTCAGTGAAGATGATCAGATAATCGAGTTTTATCTAATATTGATAGTCACCAGATAGTCTGGCTTAACTACTAGAAAATAATTGCTGTGGTTCTTTTTTTCTCATAACGTTTTTGTGGGCTTTATGAATAAAGTTTAAGGAAAACAGGCAAAGAAAAACATGTGAAAGGACAGTGATCAAAACAGTAACAGCAGTTAACTGAGAAATTGTTATAGGAAATCTTTCTCTGTTGTGTTCCTCTCGATTGCTTGAATCTTACATATGAATATACAGACTAACTGCGATGAAAAGAAGATGTAAAACTATTTATTGGGAAAAACATCTAAATCCTAAATGTAATGAATGAAAACTGAAGATGTACTTTGAAGAATTGGGCAATCTCAAATCTGCAGTTTGTGAAAGATCAGCCTCAGTCTGCCCAGGACCTCAACCCAAAATTGTAGGGGCTCATAAAGATGTGTGAATGACCAAAGGAATCCATCGGTCACTCATTTAATCCGTGGTCAAAATCTACCCAAATCCAACATAGTCTGATTCTCATTTCTTTCTCAGAGACAGAGTAATAACCAGGGAAGTAATGACTGCACAAACAACCACGTCATTGTGGAAAAGGTTCCCTTTTATGCTAACCGAAACTGATATAATGTCTTTTTATTGTGTTCTTCTCATATGGCACCACAATTCAAAAGTTCTCCAGTAGTTTAATTTGCTAATGACTTTATAGCAAGATAGAAACAAATGACCTGAAATACTCAGAAATAAATTATCATTCTGCTTGGTTCTTGGTATATGATAATTTTGAACAGAACATGGTGGCGATGATGATTATGAATATGATGGATAAGTACTCTATGAAGAAACTGGCATGCATGCCAAGTGATTTGTGTATATTATTGCTTCAAACATTTTCGGTCACCATATATCTAAGCAATTAGTCCTTTACTGATTAGGACATTGTAATGTGGGCACATGTTACACAAGTCCATTCTGCAAAGTGATGAGAAAATATGAATCTGACTAAGTCATATTTTTTGCTTTTCAGATAAGAAATACCATCCAGATTTTCACTTCATTGCTCATATGCTTATTACTTATTTTTTCCCCTGAATTCTGCTTAAGTTGCTACAAAGACTTTTCAAAATACTTCTTTTCTGCTATAGGACCCATTTCCTTATTGTAAAAAGAGAAATAAAAACTTCAATTCATTTAATTTGCTGTTTCCTGTTGCCACTCATACTTTCTATAAAACTGAACCACAGCCTTACTTTCTTACCCTAAATCTTGAGATGTCTGGATAAAAGTCGCATGTCTAGATTTAAACATTAAAACAGAAACATTAAACTTCCTGGAAGATAAAATAGGTAAAACAGTTAAGACACAGGTGTAGGAAAAGAACCTCAACTGCACAAGAAATAACAGCAGGAATCATCAAATGGGATTGTATTAGACTAAAAAGCTTTTGTAAAACAAAAGAATCAATTGAGTGAAGAGACAACCTACAGAATGGGAAAAAATTTTGCCAGCTATTCCTCAGACAGAGAAGTAAAATGGAGAATATATAAAGAACTCAAAAAAATTTGACCACATAAAATTAAAGACCCAGTCAAGAAATTGGCAGGTGAAACGAACAGACACTTAACAGAGGAAGATGTACAAATGGCCAACGAATATATGGGAAAATGTTCACATCTCTGGTCATTAGAGAAATGCAAATTAAAATAATGCTAAGATTCCATCTTACTCCAGAAAGAATGCCAATCATCAAGAAATCAAAAAATAACAAATGGTGGGATGCTGTGGCAAAAAGGAGCCCTCCTACGTTGTTGATAGAGATGTAAACTAATATAACCATTGTGGAAATCAGTATGAAGATTTCTCAAAGAACTAAAGTCAGAAATTCCATACGACTCAGCTATACCTCTTCTAGGTATCTTCCCCAAAGAGCTTAAGACATCACACTACAGTGATATATGCATACCCATGTTTATAGCAGCACAACTCATAATAGCTAAATCTTGGAAATAGCCTCTGTACCCATCAATAGATGATTGGATAAGCAAATTGTGGTGTCTATATATAGTGGACTACTACTTGGCTATAAAAAGGAACAAATTTGAGACATTCATAGGAAAATGGATGCACCTATAAAATATAATATTGTGTGAAATAAAGCAGACACACCAACTTAAATACACTACAGTATCTCTCATCTGGGCAAGGCCAAATACAAACTAAGAGAAAAATAAGAAAGGATAGAATAAGAGGAGATGGATCTCTTGCAGGTGGGAAGGAGTTCAGGGGACCAAGATGAGAGGGGGGGATGGGGAAATAGGTAGAGTGAAGATACACCATGTACAAGGCCCTAAGAACCTCAGTGATGGCAGACGTCATACGGATAAACTTGAACTAAGATTAATAATATCAACAAGAATGAAAGGGGGGAAAGCGGAGCTGGAGGAGGAGGGAGAGATAGCAAAGGGAATTTAAAAAAGAAGCAACTGGTAGTATCTCCATGTACCAATTCTCCAAGATGACTGTAAAATGCATGTACTGCAAACATGTACTAAAAAAATAAAAAAGTTTTGGATCCGTGAAGGCAGGCAACACGCAAACTCAGTTGGAAACTGAGGCATCTTAAGTCTTTGAGCTTGACTTTAATATTAGTAATTTGAAATAACATAATAATGGCCACTTATTGTTTATTACATGGTAAGCACTAGGTAAGCACTTGCATGCATAATTCTATCGAATACTTGCAATAAATGTGTTTTTAGGTAAAGTTGCCATATTCTCTTCTAGTTAAACAAACCAAGGATTAGAAAAGATTAAGTTAATTGTGACAAAGGTCACCCTACTGGTAAATTAGCAGAACTAGGATTTGCCACTAAATTTAGTCTGATTTTAGTTTCTGTGCTTTCAAACACAACGTCATATGTTTAGGTCTCCCAAAATAATATTGAGGAGTGGGCACAGTGTTCAGGATGTCTTTTCATACACGGTCAATGTGGTCTATGGATTCTTTGAATAATTACTGATCTTGCCATAGCTACTATTACCACTACTAATGCAATAACAGTAATGCCCTCTCTGTATTTATTACCCCACCATTCTTCCAAAAGATTTACATATATTCCACTCTTAGGCCTTATAGATACTCTATAAGATAAATGCAAAAATCCCAATTCTTCATATAAGGATATAAAAATATCACCTTTTATAAGTAGTTGCTTTTCAATTCCATAGCCATTAACCAAAATTTAGATCCCAAATATGGCCTCAAAGCATATACTGTCATATCCCTAAAGGTGATATCCCTGACGAAGACACTTCTTATCCCAAAGACATCCTACTAATCCTGCTGGCATCCTTGTTGTCTCTTGCCTCTCTCCAGGGACATGCCCTACTCTTCCAAATAGTCATACTTGACAAATGAGAGCAATCCCTAAGGACCATTTTTCATTCAATGAAATGGAGAACAGTGCTTCCCATTAAGGAACTTCAAGCAATATAATCATTCGATGCTATTTTAATTTTTTGAACCCATTGTCTTATTAAAATCTGCTCTCTGAAGTCCATAAAATACTATGATATTTTAAAAATCTTATTATTATGAATAAGAAACCATTATGAAGATCTCTGGGCGCCATAGCTAATGCAAATTATATAGAAGTTGGCAAGCAGAGGGAATTTATCATTCCATCATTTTCCCTAAGCAGTGACTCATTTGATTTGGATTAATTAACTCTGGGCTAGTAAAAACAGTTTTTAAATAAAAATTTGTAGGTAATTAGAGTTAATCCATTATGAGTAAGTATAATTTGACTTCCAAGATGGCAGAAAACTTTTGACTATTGCTGTATTTCCATTGAAATACAAGAGATAATGTGCCAAATAAGACCAAAGATAAAGTCCAACATGCATCAATTTTTCAAGTTCACAAAGTGATGGGTGGCCTGCCTTTGGGATTCATTTAGCAGGAATAATAGACTTTTTGAGTTTTGGAGATGTTGTGATTTTATTCCCTTGAGAAGAAAATGTTCTACCCTGCTCTAAGCAGGCTGACCAGTGGTGATCAGCAAGCAGCCTGCTGAAGAAAAACCGGTAAGTGAATCAAATGTGAAATACAGCAGACATATTCTGCCCGGTAACAAGAGAAGGAAGACTCACACACCGGGGACAGGAGTTCTTTTGCTTTCTCAAAGACTAAATATGCTCCACTCTGAAATTTTATTGTGCAGGAAGAACTAGAGCAAATTTCAAAATTAAGTAGAAAGAGCCCATAAACAGAGTGATTTTACTGCTGCCAAAGCACCTTGTTCTCTTCTCTTCTGTCTTAAACTTTATTAATTCTCCCTGGAGTCTTTCTCTCAGTAGGAAGGGTGAATGTCCTTTGCCTTTTAGCTTCTTGGCAAATCTGCCCACAAGTTGCAATTAGGAGAAGCAATATAAAAGGGAAAGCAAAAAAATGTAACATAAAACAAAAGGGCTGGAAGAGATAGAATCTTTAATAACTCAAATTATGATAAACTCTTCCCTTCTGCAAAACCTGCAGGCCTGGGAAGGAAGAGGACAAGCAGCCTTTCTCTTCCACCCTCCAGAAGGGGGGGCTCTGCATCTAGCAGAGCCAGGTTTGAATGTTCGCACTGCTGTGCACTTGTCAGGCTGGACATATGGCCATTCCAATTTTTGGCTCAGAATCTTGTTTGCTGAATCTTATCCATCCTGTAGGAAAAGTTGTTTCCTGACTGCTGCTAAGATGGATGTGCAGGCACCAATAATAGAGTCCGTAGAAACTTAGAGGAACCTGCAGAGATAAACCTGAAGTTCCAGAAAATAATCTCAGTAGTAATTCTTTGCTTAGGTTTTGCACGATTGCATTTAAATCAGGCTTGAGACCCAGCTTCACTTCTCACTAACTCTGTGAGCTTGATCAAGCTGTTTACCATCCACGAGTCTCTGTCCTTTCATCTGTAAAGTGCTGATAATAAGACCTACCTGTGGCCTAGGCACGAGAATTTGGTAACTTGTGTAAATAAAGATGCTCACCAAATGACGTCCACCACTATGATTATCACAGATATTGTTATTGCTCATGTATGTTTAGAAGCATTCTCTTTCCATTTCCAGGAGTTTGGCTCCTTACATTATATTTCAGTAAGAAACCCTTTTGTAAAGCTAGTGTGATCAAAATGAGTGAATTTAAGAAACAGGAAGACATAAGATCTAGGGAAAGGGGCATCTGAGGAAGAAGGAAAATGAATAAATACTGTGTTCTAACTATAATACAATGGGTGAGGAGACAGTTAAATCCGGCAAAATAGAAAATCAACATATAAAGTCTAAAGTTGCAAGAGTAGGATGAGGACTGCGAGTTTCATGGTAAGACTTTTAGCCCTGTTTGTCTTGCTGGATGTAGATAACATTTTGCTGAAAATTAAGAAAATAATTAATTAGAAAAAAAATACATGATTGGGATATAATGGGTAACGTGCACATATATACACACACACACCCGAAGTGCCACAGTATGAAACTCTCTATGACCTAATCTTTGTGACAATATTTCTTGAGTCATAAATAAGTAAGATCCAACATCTAACGACTAGAATCATAGGACTGGGTAGTTTGGATGCGGTGCCAAGTGAATGGTGGGGGGAAAAGCTTAACAAATGGAAGCTGTGACCCTGTATTCAAAGATCTCGCCATTTGGTTGAACAAGAGATCAATCTCATCATGGAGGGTCGAGGGAACCTAGAAATTCTTTTTAGAGGAAAAAAAAGAGCAGAAACTTTTTATGAATCTTGCTATCTTTGTCTCTAACAGGTTTCGTATGATCTGCTTGCCAAGAAAACCCTTGCCTGTGTTTAAATGGCAAAATAAGCGTTTTGACATTTTTAGCGAGAAAAGAGATTCAGGGCTTTTCAGTTAGAAGTCATCACACAGATCTATCAACTCTGATGTTTCACAGAGAAAGCAACAAGTGTCCAGGAAGTTGAGTGTCTTTCCCACGTTCACATACCTGGCTGAGGCCAGAACTGATCTTCTATTGTGACTTGTGCGTTTTCTGGTGAATGTTGTGTGCCCAGTACTAACCTGGGAAGGCTGTACTAAATATGTTTGAGATGAGAACAGTCATAATTAGTTTTCTAATGCTCATTCAGTGAAATGAGGATAATAAAATAATATTAACCACTTGTATAGCACCTTCGACAGTGTCTTAACCTTACTATCCCTCTTAATCCTAATAATCTTGTGCTGATGAGAAAATTCCAACTCATAGATGTTCATTAAATTGCCATGGACAAATAACTAGTGAATGGCAAATCGGATCATAGAACCAAGGTATTCTGACTCCTTGTCTGGTGTGGAAGTTTTTCTTTTTCATTATAATACAAAAACTTAGAAAATATTTATGTGAGCTAACTTTATTTGAAAAATACTTTAAAATATTTTAAATTTAAAATTAATAGTGGTCAGAATAAATGAATTAATTTAACCTTGAATTACTGTCTGATAAATTATAGTAGAAATATTCAAAATGGTCATGGTGGGAAAAAATGGGGGATAATAAGAAACATCTATCCCTAATTAGGGCTACACAACCTTCAAGGTGTGATTTCCCTTGGCAATATATCAGTACTTTTTCTCCAAAAATTTTCAAGTGAAGGTTAATGTAGACTAGTGTAACCACTATGAGACTCAGTATGGAGATTCCTCAAAATACTAAAACTAGAAATTTCATTCCACTCAGCTATTCCCCTTCTAGATATTTTCCCAAAGAGTTAAAGACATCATACTACAACCATCTATGCATACCCATGTTTATGGGAGCACAAGCCACAAAAGCAGAATCTTAGAAGCAGCGTATATGTCCATCAACAGATGAATGGATAAAGAAAATGGGTATTCACACACGGTGTGGTAATACTTTGCCATAAAGAAGAATAAACTTGAGTCATTTGTAGGAAAACGGATACACCTTGAGACATAATGTTAAGTGAAGCAAAGCAGACACACAAGTTTAAACACAGCATGGTTTCTCTTATATGAGAAACCCAGAATATAAATAAAAGGCAAAATAAAAGGTATATCATAGGAAATAAGGAGGAGATAGGTCTTTTGCAAATGAGAAGTAGACCAAGAGAGGGAGGAGAGGAAGTAGACAATGAAAGAATTGGGATGTTTTATCAACAGGTACCAACTCCCCACAAGGTTTGTAATTATCATGTACTGCAAACATGGACTGATAAAAATAAAAATTTAAAAAGGTAATTTTGTCCCCATAATTCTTCAAAAGGTTTTAAGCCAAAAATTTACATGGCCAAGGAATAGATAGAATAGGTAACAAAGGGCAATTGCTTTTCTCTAAAAATGGGCTTTTCTGGGTCTTCTAAAGACTCCCAACCAATGACTCATCAAAACCCACTTGCCGAGTCATGCACACAAGTCCACAATGTCCAACTTACGCACACACATCCAGAGTGCAGAGTACTTTGGTATTAGAGATCTCACTTCTAATTGACAAATACATACTTCAATACCCTCTGACCTCATTTGCAAACTTCTTCAGTAAACCAAAAGAAATACCAAAGATAGCTATTATTAATGGACCCACACTTCTCCCTCCAGGGAAATTCAAACCGCAACAAGAAAAGAGTTCAGGTGTGTACTGACTGAAACAGTTCAGCTTTAAAAATTGACTTAAAGCATTATTAATTTAACATTTGTAAGAAGGTCCGTAAGTGTATTCCTTGCATTCTGACTCCAAGATTCCATCAGTAAGGTCATCCCTGATGTTTTCATGCTAAATAGCAATGCACAGATTTATTGTGAGCAGAACTACAAAGAGTTATGTGTTTACATATCTTAGTAACTGTTATGGTTTAGATTTAAAGTGTCCCCCAAAAGCATCATGTATGTGGAGGTGATTGGATGTAGGAACGCTGTGCTCATCAGTGGATTCATCCATCATATATCCATCATTTATACAACTCAGTAGTTGAATGTGTAAGGCCAATGGGTTATTAGAAAACTTGTAATCTTTTTTTTCAGGTGCTGGGGATGGAACTCAGGGCCTTGTGCTTGCTAGGCAAGTGCTCTACCACTGAGCTAAATCCCCGAGCCATAACTTGTATTTTTTTTTAAGTGGTCCTTTAACTTGTCAATGCTCTTGGGAGTAAATTGTTGCTTATAGTGATTCTCTTGTGGATTTGCTTATGCTGTTTCTTATTCTCACATGCTGGCAACTTTTAAACAGCCGTTGCCATGCCTTGTAAAGCTTCTATGCTTGATCATGCTGCTTTACCACTACGGGTGTATAACCAGGTACCTAGGAGTTTTGACATTCAGAGGGAAGTAAGCATACCAACTTAGTTCTAGTTTTAGGGTTTTGCTTTCTGGCCAAACACAGAAACTCATGCAGTTCCTTGAATCGTTAAGAGAGATTTCTTAACATGTGTCCATAAATTGCCAAGAGGCCTGTGGACATACCTGAGGAGGTCTGCACAATTTTTGACCCTGTAGAAAAATCCTCTGTCCTTTTCATGGGGAGGGAATCCAGACTTTTCACCTGATTCACAGAGAGCTTTCTGATGCCTAAGTGGCAAAGACTCAGTCATCTACAGGGCACTTCTCTTCCTGATTAAATTCAGTCTTAAAACGCCTCAGCCAGTGATGATAGCAGAATGATTTTCTTCCAGTGTTCTTCTCAAGAACAGAGTCAAACAAGTTTCTGTGTTATATGCAAAGTGCTCTTTTAAAAACTGTGTAAGAATATGAGGCATTAACATGGATTATCATAGTCCTTTCTTTGTTTGCCTCAGATCTTTAGAGTTGAGTAATGAGTACCCAAGCTCTAATCTTATTACTTTGGTCAGATCTGGGCTTTAATTTTTTTTAGGTATATACATCTTATTATTTCATACAAGTAGGAGCTTTTATAGTGTCAGTTATAGACAGCACAACTCGGCATGAACTCAGAAAGGAATTCACTCAGCAACAGTTCACAGCCCCTTGATAAAAATCAGCTTTTAGATAACACAAAGCTTCCATAGCTCTGTCACTTGCACCTAATATGCAAAAAACTAAAGAAAAAGTTTGGTAAACTAGTTCTCACCCATTCAGTCACCTATCTGGAAATATGCACTTAATTACAGAGAATGATATGAGAGTCTTTATGGGCCCCGGGAGAAAAGGACTCACCGTAGACATCCCTTTGAGACATATAACCCTGCGGCCTCTTATCAATCACAGAATAGGGATTTGAAGCATCAGTGGAAAGACGATCCTTTCTAAGAAATTGTACCTCTTTGTCTTTGAATAGGTTTGCATGGTTATGGAAGCCGATCGGGGCCAATGGTAAGCCAGGTATTGTTGTAGTGGTTGCGCTGCATTTTTGTGCAGTCAGACACAAACTGATGTTTGGGAACTCTGCTTTGAGAAATGCCATAACTGTGCCCTTCAGGGACAAGGCCCCACAGACGGCCTCGTTTTGCAAACCATCTGGGACAGAGCGCTGACGAGGTGGCCAGGCCCTATCTAAGGCCAAAGGTCCAACTGGGGGCCGACAAGTCCTCCGTGGAATGTTCAGTAATGTCTGGGGATAGTTTCATCATCACAATTAAAGATGCATCACTGGCGTTGGCCCCTGCAACAGAGAATCCCTCAGCCTGTGCACCTAAGTGGCCAGCAGCCTGTCCTGAGACCATGCACACTCCCCCACCCTGAGAAGTTACAGAATAGCTCTCCTCAGACCCGCACTTCCTGCAGTCCAGGAACTACTTTATTTGAATGCCTTGGAAAGTGTAAGACTCGGCCAGACTGCAGTGAAAAGTTTCCAATATCTGTTTCTTCTAGGTTCTTTGATCCCCTGTCTCTAAAATGCAGATTAGATGTCCCCTTTTACAGAGACCATTTCCCACTTTAGGGTCCAGTGCTCCACCCGTATGCTTACCCGAATTTCAGATCTGATCGAATCTTTTTCTGTTCCCCTATTAGATGAGAAATCTGTTGGAAGCTTGATTTTTGTTTTTTGTTTTTTAATTAATCCCTGTGTCTTACCATTTACCACAGCTTGCTGTACATTAGGATAGAACAAGCTGAAGAAACCGGCTTGGATTCTCCACACCCGACATGCAGACTGGATTTACTCAAAACCGTTACAGCACATGCAGCCCGCTCTCTGAAGGAACGAAATGGTGGAAGAAATCTGGGGCCAGCTGTACTCAGTGTACCTACAATGACTTTCACTGAAATTCTGTGTAATTAGGACCAGAGACAGTACGATCTGGTCACAGGCTTTAGAACCTCAGACCCCCGTGGGAACAACCAGGGACCCTTGTCTCCCTAGACGCCTTTTCTGGAGAGGGAAGAGGGCAGTCTCCATGTGCTACCTGTAACACGCTGGACATGCAGTCTACATGCAACAGAAACTCCACTCACTAATGCAGGGAGGAAACGGACCTGAATAACACAGGAAGAGTGGGAGCTGCTCAGCATTTATCTTTAGAACAATGTATTTAAGTTTAGAATAATGCATAAATGTGCTTTTGCGTCGAAAACAATCATCTTGGGATTGTCACATGAAGAAATACTCTACTGAAAACGGAAAAGGAGTATCTCTCAGATTTAGAGCAAATCAGCAATAATTTCTTCTCTACAAGACTATGAAACATAAAACAATACAATCTAATTGTGCCCAATAGTACGGAGCTGTTGCATCATATTGTGCTTTTATTTGACAAATGCCAAATAGGATTTCAGCAAAATATTTGATACAGCTATAAGCAAAATATTCCTGACATGAACTGACATCAGGAAAAACAGACAGGGACATTTCAGAAAATTCAACTTTATTTTCCATTGACAAACACAACAGAAATGATATACATTTATCAAGTACACAGACTAGCTACGATTTGAATGCCATTAAAATTCTAATGTACTTTTCATAGTCTCTTTTATTCTTCTCTACACAATTTTGAAGACCAGTTTTTAAAACACACTGGGATATATGTTTAAATATACTGACGATAACTACCCAAAACACTTTACATGGAGGTGACAAAATATACCTGCCACTTAGCTAAGTGTGTAGGTGAGGGATGCTGAGGTGGAGAGGTGGAGAGCCTCAGGCATCTACACTGCAGGGGTTGAGTGACAATGATTCAATTCTTCTTTAGGTACGCTATGTAACTAATACTTACAGTCATGTGTTGTGAGCAGATCAAGATAATCAATGCTTATTTTTAATTTGTCTCAACAACCTAACCTAGACTATTTGTATAAAAATCAGTAAACGAAGAGGGAACAAGCAAAACATTTAAGCGTTTCTCCTCTCCCTTTCTCTCTCTCTCATACATCAACAAGAGAATTTTGCAGTCAACAATTTACCTGAGTGAACATACCACTTTCTTTTACAGAAAAAAAGCCCTAGTCACACCCCATTCCGCCCTACTGATGCACAGTGTGCAAAGGTAAAGCATGTCACTTCCTTTCTTGACTTCTGGGTTTAGCCTTAAAGGATGCAGAATTTGATAGATTGAAAGTGGACAGGGTCTTCCCTTTATCTTTATGTTCTCTGTCCCACCCCTATGCCTACCCACAGAAGCATCTTTTCAAAAGTAGAAAGAGTATTGAAATATATCAGTAAGTCACCTGTATTTTCCCTTGCTTGTCAACACAGCTTTGATTTCCCCAGAAACTGAAAACTATGTAAGAAAACTGTGTTCAAACTACCATTAAAGTTTAATGATCATCTAGCTTTTGGTTAGGTATCTGATTCACTTTAACTGTAGGATAAAATATTCTAATTTTATATAATTTAAACTGCACATTTGAAAATAATTGCAGTTGTGGGATCATCTCCAAAATACTTAAAAAGCATGAAAATGTTGATTTGTTCCTGATGGCGATCTCTTTCTTTCTTTCCTCTCTTTGCTCCCATAAGAAACTACCTCCATAAAGCAGATCTATCACAAAGCAGATTCCAGTCTTTTTGCATATTAGGGCACTGGCATATTAGAAAGACAAAGCTGTTCTCCTCTTACTGGAATCCCAGCCTCACCAACAGTAAACACGCCTGTTACTCTCTCTTCCTTAACAGAATGGGTAAGCAAGTTTGAAGCAAGGGATGTGGGGAGACAAACTAGTCCCTAATGGAGACATACAAAATCCAGTAGGTATTTGGGATGCTTATTATGATGCAAAGTTTCTGAAAATAAAAAATAAAATAATTTTCACTCTCAATAAAGGAACTATGACACGTATAAATATGATACATATTTAATCAAATTATCTTTCAAAAGAGTCATAAAGTATTCTGCTTAAGGTATGACGCAATGATATATAATTCAGCTTGTGTAACCTATAATTATAAGATGGAGTATGTAAAGTGTAGTATTCCCCTGATTCTCTGGTTCATGTTTCCTATGTCTTCTCCACCTGTTAGTTTCCCTGTAACACTGAACTTTCGTTAACATACGTGCTTGTGAATGTAGGTTGACTTCTCTATTTTGTAAACTGCTCTATCATAAATTATGCCATGAATCATCACAGACATAGCTCACCTTTTATCGGCATTTTATTGCAACTCAGCAAAAGTTTAATGGACTTAGTCACAGTTGCACAATTCTGTACATTTATTTAGAGCTCAATTTTAAGAGATTTTGAGACATTTAAAAGCACAAAACAAGCAATAAAGATCTGTGAAAATCTGTCATGGTGGACAGTGTAGACTTTTTATGGACAAAACAAATTTTAATTGAGCCTCCAATGTGTTCATAAGTAACAAATAGTTGTCTCACCATGTTTCTCAGCTCCTAGAATCTTGTCTATTTCAAGATAAGCGTTTATGGGGTTAACTTATGACAGTAAGTAGGCAATACATGTGCTCCGAATTTCAAAAATTGAGCTTTTCTTCTATTTTCTGTTTCTAATTTGAAACAGAAACTCAACCCCAAAGAAGCATTAAATAATTATTGATATGGGGAAGGCTATGAAAGCCAGTCACTAATGTGGCTTCAAAAGGCAACAAAAACTTGAAAAGCATTGAATAAATAACAAACTAAATCCATTCAAAAACCTAATATGCGAATACTGTCACGGAGTGACTGCCTTATTAGAATACTGTTTGTCATGGTTTTTTGTTGGTCTATTATGCAATGTTGGTGCGGTCAGGAGATTTTTCACAGTTAACTTACATGAAGTTTTCTAATTTTTTTCTATAATATGGTCAGGAGATCTTTTATAAAAGAAAGAGCTATTAAATAGAAATAGATTCACATCTTTTATCTTAGGGTAATTTAAATCTGGTGTAATTAAACAGATTTTCTTAAAATATCTTAATATGCAACATTAGGCAAATTTGGTAAATTTTGGAATAGCATATTTTGTTTCTTCAACTGAAAAATATTTTAAAACATTCACCATACATATTTTATTTGAAAAATAAACTGTTCTTATTTGACAACACATCACCATATGACACAGCATAGTGTATAAATGGATTCGAAAAATCACACACACCTGCTGATTTTACGTATTTTTATAATCTGCCCACTTGCTTCTTTTCAGGTGGGTTTCTAGACCTCTGATTTTTTTTTTTTTTTTTTGTGCTGGGGATCAAACTCAGGGCCTTGTATTGCAATGCAAGGCAAGCACTCTAACCACTGAGCTAAATCCCCAGCCTCTGATTTTTTTTAAACCAATGCTTTGAAGTTTAGAAAGTCACAATTTATGGACACAGTTTCTCTTTTCCTGCTCATCTGTACTGATGGCGTGGATATGCTAAGTATGTAAAAGTGAATTTAATGGCCAATAAACTTAGAAACCGACGTGACCCTCTGGAGGGACTGTAAATGTCCGCTCTCTAACAACGCGACAAGCACCCGGACAGTTGTGAAATCTAACCTCAGCTGTCACTGGAGGCTGAATCACTGTAGACTTTTATTTCTTGTCAGGCTTTCCCTAGACTAACAGATGGTTGCCTGCGGAACAAAAGCTATATGCTATTTACGTAACTGTGTCCTTCTCCATCTCCTTTTCAAGCTAGTTCTCAAACGGCCATTCATCTACGCCTACCATATATCCTCTGGACAGGGATTTATTTCTTAGCTACATTTTGAGCTCTTTTGTCTTTCTGTATTTTTTGTATAATGAAAAATTATATTCTTTTGACAGTAATCTCCATTACCATTGGGAAATATGCGTCCTAAATTGTTAATACAAATAAAGCACTTTGTTGTGCAACAGCATGGCACTACAACTTTGAAGATAAATTTGTATTTCTATAATTAAATAAGCAGAAATCATTTATTTTAACAACTTAATGGACTATAATGGCATGAAGCGTTTCAACTGTATGGCATGTGCCTCACCAGTGAGCACACAGTTCAGGCAGAATTTTATTCATTCATTCACTAAACAAACATTTACTGGACAACTTCTATATGCCAGTTATTATAGTAGGTGCTGGAAGGAACAACCCAGTTTTACTCCTGTGTCTGAAGCCCACACTGCATGCCTCTCTATCTGGTTTTAACCGAGGGCCGGAGGACCACCCCAGAGGGAAATCATGTTTAGTATAAGGTCATTTAAGTGCACTTTCTCCCCTGAAAAAAAAAAATAGATAGTTTTTTTCTATATCCAAAGAAATAACCAATGAGTAAACCAAATTCTATGGCAGAGAGAGATTTTATAAGGGTGTTTTAGTATAGGACTTTTCTCATCTTTTCTAAAACCTGGGTTAGTAGAACCATCCTTAACTACATGGAGACTCTTGGCAGATTCTGTCTTCTAACTCAACTTGACATGGTCATTTCAATTGATTATTCCTGATTGACCTAGGAATCAATGGCAAATGCCATTGCCATTGGAAGTATAAATAAATTTTAAGCTGTGAAAAAAAAACTAAGAAGTAATTAAATACACTATAAATTAAAATCTTCACAAGAAAATGTTAACAAGTTTACAAAAGAAATATACCAAGGAATATGACAAGCATTTCATGGTGTCTTAGCTTAAAGGATTGCTGTATTTGTTGGGAAAGTGGTTTCATTTTTTTTTTTAAATGCAATTCCCAAAACTTAGCATAGTGGTTTACTTGTGTCACGGAGATGTTAGCCTATCTATTGGGGTTGGTATTCGTGTGAGTTGTAGAAAAGAAATGAATAATAAATACTTAGATAGTGCTATTTTGAGAGGAGGTGAGAGAAAGAACTGTAGGAGGTCAATGTTATTTTCTTATCTTATAAATAGGCCAAACTATGGAATGTCCTTATTGAACTTTCTAAACATTTGTTTGTTTTAGAAGCAGCGTTGGTATTTAAAGACCCAAAAGCCTGGAGAATTTTTCTGGTGGAAAAAATGAGAGAAAGAGCACTAATATTTAGTGTTCGTATCAGTCCCTAAAATAACATTCTGAAAAACTGCTTCCCTGACTCCCATAGATCAGTATCATGACTCTTCTCCAGCATTATAGGAATGAAAATACATTCAGAAGAAAGAACAGTTTAGCAATTTGGGGTTTCCACAAACTCTACCACTTTTACCACAAATGGAACTGGCTCCTACTCAGATAAGGCTCTTATTCCAACACCGACCCAACCAAAACTCAGACTTCGTAAGGCGCGAGTTTGATACACTGATCAATATTTAAATCATGAATGTTACGGGTACATTTTTTCAACCTAAACTGTTAAAAAAAGAAAAGTAAGTGGGGAAAAGTGAGAGAGAATGGAAGAGAGCACATAAGACCGACATCACGGAATAAAAACAAACCATTGTCCCCTTGTCCTCAATGATAAATGTGGTTAAATGCCCCAAGTACTCACTATGTTGGAAGATGAACTGTTCTTATCTCCCCAATAGGCCAAGATCATTTATAATAATGTTTTCATCACATAAATAATCACATGTCCAGCTGCAAATGGCAGACACCCAGAAACACTAGACTGTTATTAATATATTTTTCTTTGTTTGTGTTTCAGTACTTTGGGCACATAAAGGATTATCTATGTGTCTCGGACCATTTAGCTTTCTATCAAAAATTCCATTTCGAGGCATAAACAATGCATGCCGGAGATGCCTAAATTCACAAGGTTTGTAACTATTCGTTGTCAAAGGCTGTGAACATGCAAGTTGGTTAAGTGCTCTCTTTCATGCTCCTGCCTGGATTATTTCATTAGATAGTGAGATGGGCTGCCCTTTCTGTCCATCATTAGAGCAGCTGGAGACAGCGTTTGCTACCTGGCAAAACTTTCGGAGAAGGATCTTTCTTAGCAGCAGATAAACCCAGGGATCCAAGATCTGGTTCAGGGAAGCCAGACGAACAGCTATTAAGAAGAAGTGGCATTCTTTCTGCTTCTCCGTCTGTGTCTTGCAGTGCTCGACTGAAGTCTGATTGAAGATCATTCTCAGCATCATTATCTAAGAAAGAAGAACAAATAATTTTCCAAAGATCAATAAAGTCATATACATCCCCTCTGCACAGTACTCTGCACATACTCGGTTTTCAGTAAGTTGGTTGTTTCATTGAGATTAATTCAAGTAAAATTTATAATCACAGAAAACAGTCCTGAATTAAAGAAGGCATTCCTACAGATTTTCCCACATTTTTGACTCTTTGACAAGATGTAGCTTTTTAAAAATGTGCATGTTCTCAGCTCTCTGTCCTTGGAATTTAAGAGGCTTGGAAAAAAACCTATCTTGAAATTAACTAAATACATCTTCCTTGTTGCTAAAAACACCAGTAGACATTGTTCAGGAGATGCAATCAAAACAACTCTAAGATTCCATCTCACTCCAGAAAGAACAGCTATTAGCAAGAAACCCACAAGTGCTGGTGGGGCTGTGGGGGCAAGGGGTACTCTCCGTTGGTGGGAATGTAGGCTGGTCCAGCCACTGTGCAAATCAGTATGGAGATTCCTCAGAAAACTACAACTAGAGGTTCCATTTGACCCAGCTATTCCTCTACTGGGCGTCTTCCCAGAAGAATTAAAAACATCATACCATAGTGATATATGCACAACCATGTTCATAACAACACAATTTGTAATAGCTAAGTCTTGGAAACATTCCAAATGCCCAAGAAATAATGAATGGCTAGAGATGATGTGGTTTTCCTACACAATGGAGTACTATTCTGCCATAAAAAGGATAAACTAGAGACATTTGTAAGTAAATGAATGTACCTTGAGGACATACTCTTAAGTGAAATAAAGCAGACCCTCGTGAGTACACAGCAAATTGTTTCTCTGATATGAGAAACCATAAGTGTAAATAAGAACAGAGAAGTATAATAGATATTATGCAAATGAAAGATAATATTCAAAAGAGAGGAGAACTACAAAGGGAGAAGGGGGAAAAGAAGGAAAGGAAAAAGGAAAGAAAGGAGAAAGGGAAAAATGGAAAAATGTAAATAAACCTGCTATAAATAGGGAAGGGTGGGGAAGAGAAGGGAGGGGTGGGAAGGGGGGAACCAAGATATATCATGTACAGGTACAAATTAACCATGATGAATGTGATCATTATGTGTACAATGTACCAATACATGTCCTTGGTAAAAAAGTTAAATAAAAAATACATAAACGAAAACACCAGTAGGCTGACACCCAGATGACAGCCAAGAGTTCAACAATAATCAGAAGACAGTTGAACTTAAACTTCAGTATTTCTAACTAAAAGAAATCAGTAAACAAAGAGTCGCAGCAAGATAGGAGAAAATAATTATAATGTTGTTGTTGTTATTAGTGTTTTCTGCATCCTTAATTTGCCAGGCATTGTCAAGTGTTTTACATATATTTAAAAAACAATGTAAGATAGATGCTATTACTCTGCCCTTTTTATGATTGCAGAAACCTAGAGTTAATGATATGAAATGGCTAAGCTAACCTCAAATCTAAGTTCACTAGTACCACAAGACATGATATTTTACTTTCTTCTTTCTTTTGTTTTCCCTCCATGGACAAGACTGAAAACTCCATGGTGGCAAGGATTTGGGACTGTTTTTCCCCCACCGATACAGTCTCAGTGGCTAGACTATTATTTAGCATTTAGTGGGTGCTCACTACATATTTGTGAATGAACAAATCTTTATATTTGAAGGAATATATTATGAATATAAGATATATAAATATATTTATATTTGGGTTAATAAATATTCCTGAATGAATGTGATTTTTCACAAGAGAAAAAAATGAAGGTTTATATGCATATAAAAAGATGTTCGAACTCATTAATCATCAGAAAAAATGCAAATTAGGATAAAAT
The DNA here is from genome assembly GCA_004026905.1 of Hystrix cristata. Lineage (NCBI taxonomy): Eukaryota > Metazoa > Chordata > Mammalia > Rodentia > Hystricidae > Hystrix > Hystrix cristata. The sequence continues at coordinate 76,072 of PVJO010003114.1, read as the reverse complement.
AAGCCATTTTAGACTCACTAGCTTGACCTAAGTGAGGAAACGTGACTGCACAAAATGTCAGTGAGAATATGGAGCCATGAGGACTCTCACACTAACGGTGGGAATGGGAACTGAAGAAACCAACTTACTATATGATTGGGTGCTCTTTCATCTGCTTCCTCCCAGCAATACAACTCCTAGGAATGTGCCGTCGGGTCTCTCTGTACCAGGTGTGTGTGTGTGACTCTCCCAACAGTGATGTTCGTAACAATAAAAAAGCAAGAACAGCCCAAGCAAAAGTTCATATCCACAGGCAAAAGCAGGAAGTGCTTTTCTATAACCATCTCCTTAACTCACCTTGCTAGACCTACAAAGCTATCGAGACCTTGTAATACAGAAGTTACAGGATGCGTGACTGTTAATTCTGATACATCAACTTCATTGCATTGGGAAGTGTCTAGCAGCTGCATGCTCCTAGCTCCTATGTCTGAATGGCCTCGGGTTAATATTTTTCCTTGCTCTGTTCCTCTGTAGCACTGTTGCCCTGCTCTGCTTCCTAGCTGCTGTGAACTGAGTTTGCTCCTCCAGGTACTTCTGCGTGATGTTCCTGCCTTGGAGTGAGCTGAACATGGACTGTATCCCCTGAAGCTGTGAACTAAATTAAACTCTCCTCCTGTAAATTGTGAGTACTGCATATTATGTCCAGCTAATGGGAAAGCTAATACAATACGTAAAACCAATTAATAAATGATAAAATATTGTGTTCAATAAAATATATTATTAAAATTAATGCTGCTTGTTTCTTTTTACTCCTTTAAAGCATGGTTATAGAGAGCAAGATTAATGTGTGGCTGCACTAGATGCCTGCAGTACATTTCTAGGGGCCCAACTTCTCCCTCGATGCTCACATTTTCTATGGTTGACTTGCCCACATTTTCCAAATTGAATTCAACGTTCTTGAGCACTCAACACCCCCAACCAGACATGACCAAAACACACACCTCTAGCTATTGTCACTGTCAAAGTCACTATTGGATTGTCCCTTTGCGTCATCCCCTGCATGCCTTTTGCCTTTGCCGCACTGTCCCTGCATTCATCTATATTTGAATTATAACAGACACCCGCCAGTGCATGCTACAGAATAAGTGTTTGTGCTCTCTCAGAATTTGTATCTTGAAGGCCTAAAATGGTGTTAGGTGATGGGGTAACTAGGTTTAGATGAGGTCATGCAGGTAGGACCATCATGATAGGATTAGGGTCCTTTTCAGAACAGAAAAAAATATAGAGCTCTGTCCCTCTGTCCTGTGTGGACGCAGCCAGAAGCCAGCTGTCTGCAAGTTCGTTGAAGAACTTTCATCAGGAATCACATCAGTCAGCTTCTTGGTCTTGGATTTCCCAGATTTCAGGACAGTAAGAAACAAATGCTCTTTAAACTCTCCAATCTATGGTATTTCTCTTCTGCAGAAATCTGAGCGAACTATAACGAGACATAGAGATGTTATCCCATCACAGACTCAGCTTCCTAAATCCAAGTTCCGATCAAATCCTCCCCACTCTAAAAATGTCAGTATCTTCCCATGATCTACCAAATAAAAATCTGACTTCCGTATTTAAGGATTGCTACATTCTACTCTAACCCAGTCTTATCTCTTGTTAATTAGCCTGCACAGACTAAATTCTAGCTATATCTCATTGATCTAGAGTGTCCCCTTATTCTTTCCTACTTCTTGGCCTTCACTCCTATTCTCTACTCACAGAATCCTTTCAATATTAGTATCCAATTCTACTCCTGAGAATTCTACATCTTTCAAGACTATTAGTCTTTTCTGCCTTCTGTAGATGGATGACATTAACAAGCAGTAATATAATGTCCCTCAAAAACCAGGAATGAAGGAAAAAATGGTGGGCCCTATAGGTTAATGTGGACTTAACACCAGTACCTAGGGCCAAGCTTACTGAGCTTGAATGAGAGCAAAGAACAAAGTATTCACACATCTATTTGCTCTGGGAAAAAGAATACTTAACCACTGAGTTTGAGCAGTCTGTACTCTTATTGGCAAAATGGGCCCCTACTGCGAGATTAAAAATGTAATTAGCTCTATTAGCTTGATGCTAGTAAATAGTTGATTTTTCAAATTCTCCAGTCTTCTGAGCCTTTTTGCACCTAGCTGATAACTATCGGTCTCACTATCGATAAATCAAAAGAAAAAAAGAGCTGGGTCATGGGATTTCTAATATTGCCAATTCTGCTTACATAATCTCAATTGTATCTTGAAAATACAAGTATATAGCAAAGATGCTGGAGGGCAGCTACTTAGACAGAGAGAAGAAAATATTACAGCAGAATTCTTATAAGGCCATATGTAGACATCAGTCTCCAGCCACTTTCCTTTTGTCCTGCTGAATTACAGATAATTCTTAAACCGGGCAATGAAAAGGGGATGAGAACTTCCAGGCTTATTTTATAAAACAAATGCATGTTCTGGGGTGTGACCCAGGGTCCTTGACCAGATTCCCCCTGAATAACCAGATGAAATTATTGTCCTATAAACAAATAAGAGGAAAGGAATCAGTCAGCAGCCAGTAGACAGCCACATATTCTAGTCCTAATTTCATTTATAGGAGTTATTCCGAGGAATTTATATTCAATAAAAGCATGCTAATTTTTAGAAGCATTATCTATCCTAATAAAAACCTACACACACACACACATCTCTAACATTGGATGTAAAGCTTAATAAAGCACAACTGACATAATAATTTATACAACAATTAAGTGAAAAGAACAGAATATGTTATGTCTATAAGATTTTATTGTTATTATAATTATGTAAAATATATAGACTTGTGGAAAACAATGAACTAATTACTATTAAACAATAATTGATTATTGAACGTTAGTCACTAACGTAAAACTTTTATGTACACAAGACCATTTCAAATGATCTAAGAAAATATTTTACTTAAAGAAAGTGGATGGTTTCTCTTTCTTTAATCAATACTATTTTATACAAAAGTTACTTAAATTTATTTTCATTAATACCTTCGGATGCTGATTCTGGTCCTGTGATGTTAATACTGTCCACATTGTAGCAGGCAAGTGGGCAGAATAAGAGCCCCACCAAGACAGCCACTTGTCAGTCCCCGAAATGCACGAATGAGTTGCCACATGTAGTGAAAACGACTTTGCATATATGATTAAAGGCAAGCACTATGAGATGAGATTATCTGCGTGAGTCCAGTGTAATTACATGGGTCCTTACAGTCTGAGAACCCTTCCCAGCTGTGGTCATCAAGGCATAACTGCAGAAGACTGGTCAGAGAGCTGTAGTGTTGCCAGCTTTGAAGATAAGAGAAGCCAGAATTAAGGACTGGAGGTGGCCTCCTCTGGAACTGAAAAAAGCAGGGAAGTAGTTTTCCCTTAAAACCTCCATAAAGTAATACAGCCTCACAAACATCTGAACCTCAGTCCAGAAGGGCCCAGGACACACTTCTAACCTCCAGGACTGTTAGGAGAAACACATATGGTTTTTAACCTTCTAAGTTCACAGTAATTTGTTACAGCAATGGTAGAAAATTAATACATCCATACACTGAGCTCCAACAAATGTTAAGGAGAATGGGAAGGAATGAGCTTGAAAGTGATTTGTTCTCTCTCGCAGACAAAACGTTCAAACAAGCTTGGTTTCATTCTTTTCTTTTTGGGGAAACATTTTTGAAAAGTATAAATAAAGTAAAAGTAAATTTTTCACTCAAACTCATCTGTATTATTTCAATTTCTAAATTTACAATATGCAAAAAGTGGCACTCAGTTTGATTTCAGTGTGTTTGACTAAAAGACACAAATTTATTTTTTTCAAATCAGTTGTCTTTATCACAAAAATATGCTCATTAACCCACTTTTCCTCTTTCATAAACTATTGAAAAATTTTAGTCTAGCTCTCTTAGTCCCTTACTTCATCCAGTACTTACCATCTTCTGGGAGGCATTCTGGCTGTACTGTAGAATTAAGTAAAATCTCATGAAAACTATATTTTCATTTTCTATTGTAAAATAAAGTATTAAATTTCTCTAACTTTTATCATCATGAAAATTCACAAAATTACTTATTAAAATGAGATTTCAGTTATTTTAAAATTAATTTTTATGAGGTCAATCATTTAAAATTAATTTTATGAAGCTAATGTAGGTTTCATTTGCCCTACATGGTTTAGTACGCTGTAATTTCCTGTAATTTCCTATTGACAATGCCATGATTATGAAATTATGAAACAAAGCTCTGTAAGCAATTGCTGGCACATGAGTCGAGACACTCTGGCTTTTCCCAGAAATCATGAGATGTGCAATATGAAGATAATTGGAATTAGAAGCAGTGAGCATGAGTTGGCCATTTTTAAATGGAAATAGGGTTCCAAATTCTCATTTGATTTTGAGCAAAAAAATGCAAATTAGCATCTAGCTACTGACTTGCCTATACTTGAAGAGCTAAACAGTGATGGCCATCTTTGTGTATGTGTTTGCAAATACTTTTTAAGACTGGTCAGACTTTGAGAGAAAACTTTTGGCATGAATATGCAGATTTGCAGTAGAATGAATTGTTGTGATTAATGCAATTCTACGCCATATATAAAGAAGAAGGGACAATGAATAAGGAGCATATTCAACCAGCAGAGAGCTTATTTATTTCCAGCAAATGTGAGCACACCCCGTGAGACTGCTCCTTCTGAACAGCCTCATAGAACAGACCAACTTGTCAAAGGAGTCGTGAGGCTGGTTCTAGAGGCGCAGCTGTCCTGGCTGCATCTTCCCCACAGTCCACAGGACTTCTGGGCCGGAAGGGAAGCTCTTTCACACAGGCGACCTCCAGGAACACAGCTGTATCAGTGACCCTTCCATCATCCATGTCTGTCCACCACTGACTACCTTGCTCCATCCTAAGGGGAAAGACTGAGCTGCTCTGTCCCCCAGTGATAATGTTCCTTCCAGTGTGCAAAACATTGACCAGAAAGAATGTTTTTAATATTCTGCATTTGGGTTTTATTTTATTGCAGTGGGATTTAAAATCACACATTTGAAAAAACTTTTAGTACTTCACTTTTGATTCAGTAGTGCCTTGGGTGGTAGACCACACATCGCTATTGAAGATAAATGAGGAAGCCCAGAAAAACTACTTTGTAGGGGAGGGAATAAAATCGGTGGGCTGTCCTTAGGCTCCAGTAGGGGATGTTTACACATTTCCAGTTTGTTCCTAATGTGAGTCTTTAAGAGTCTTTAGGAGAAATCTCCTAACAAGCCAAGTTTTATCTGTGATGTTTTGTTTTCCATAATTCTCTATTAGGCTCTCTATTAAGCTACAGGAGAATAACCTGCTTGACTGGAAATTCCCCTCTGTCGTTTGATAAATGTGTTGCTTATAATACACTGAAACCAGTCTGGGCCCTTTAAACCACTTAATTGCATAATTTGAAGGATGCTCATGGGAGGACGCCTCAGTACGGATTCAGCAAACTGCTGCCTTCCCAATGTGGTTGCAACTCTGTCCTCCAGTCGTCAAGTCATCCCTGCCGCCAGCCTCCTGTTTCAGAAGCTTCCTTCGCCTTATCTAATCTGAGTACTTCGCAAATAAACAGCTCACAAGCATTTAAAAGATTACCAGTGGTTGTGCTATTTCATCCTTATTACTATGTAATTTTTAATTTTTTTTTTTTAAACAACGATGGAAACAAAATCAGAAGAGCTGAATTCTATTGCTGGCTCTGGCACCATTTATGACTTTTAGGAAAATCCTTTCCTTTCTGGGGTTTGTTAAATTCCCCATCAACACTGGGCTGGACTGCATGGCCTCTAAATAAATAAACATCGATGGATCAGTTTTTTTCTGATGAACTCTGGGACAAAGCAGGAAAATGAATAAGGATTTAATTTGGAAAATAAAAGAAACCTAAAGGAAAATGGTGTGGGACAAAAGATAAAATTCCTCTTAAAAAAAAAAAATTTTTCCAGAAGACAGGAGTGGTGGAACAGGCCTACAATCCCAGCATTCAGGAGGCCGAGGTGGGAGGATCAAGAGGAGTTTGAGGCCAGCTTGTGCTACATAACGAGTTCAAGGCCAACCTGACTGCAGCCTGCATCAAAAATAAAAATTTTTTTAAAAAAGGAAAAATCTCTAAATGTGTCTTTTGTCTAGGGGTAAATGGAGGAGAGAGGAAAATTACAAAATTAGAAAGTAGATGGTACATGAGAACAAGACCAGATTCCTGAGGCTTTTCAGGGGAAACTTTTTTGGACTGGGCAGACAGGCAAACACACCGGCCCAGAGCTAAAGGGTTGTCAATAAGGCTGACTCAGTCTGCTTCTGGTTTGGAGACAGTCACCTAATTTTGCATCTTAATTAATTTTCTACTCAAAAAAATGATTAATATACTCTTACTGCATATCTCCTCAATCTAGTAGTGCAGCTTCAAAATTAAAATAAGAATAATGAACAACTTCGATTGCCATACCTCTCCTCTTCCCACTCCTGCCCCAGGCACTATTTCACTATCCAAGGCAATTCTGGAAGGGCTTTGACATGCAGAGAGGAAGGGAGGATCTCAGGGCAATAATGCAAGGAAAAGAATGAGATATCTGTTTGGCTAATTTCCTTAGATTTCAATTTAAGTGCAAGTTTAAAAAAAAAAGACTTGCTGGGCTGGGGATTTAGCTCAGTGGTAGACTGCCTACCTAACAAGTGCAAGGCCCTGAGTTCGATCTCCCAGCCCCAAAACAAAACAAAAGACTTGCAATTTGTCCTTTAAAATAGTACGACTGCTATGAAAATTCTTCAAATTCCTCAAAAGAACCTAAAAATTGAAATTCCATTTGACTCAGGTCACACCTCTCCTGAGCGTATTGCTGAAAGAGTTCAACACATCACGCTAGAGCAATACATGCTTCCCCGTGTTTAGAGTAGCACCAGTCACACGAACTGAGCTCTGGAAACATTCTACATGTGCATCAACAGATGAACGAGTAAAGAAAATATGGTCTATATATACACAGTGAAATTATTCTCAGCCATAAAGAAGGATGTTTGAGTCATGTGTAGGAAAATGGATGGATTTCGAAGCCATAATGTCAAGTGAAATAAGTCAGGCACAGAAGATTACATATCCCATGGTTTCTCTCATATGAGAAATCCAATTATAAATTAAAAAGTAAAATAAAGGCAGACTATATGTATATACAGACACATATATACATACCCCCAAACAAATGGCAATCCATTTATTGCAAACATTTACCAATAAAGGAAATGTTTGATAGTGTAAAATCGTTATTTATTCACCACGTGAGGAGCTCAGTGTTGTAAAGGAACTGGTAGCTTCCTGCAGTATTATTGCTACATAAAATTTTCCTCCTGAGTATGAGGAAATTATAAATTGTGGGTGATTCAGCTCAGTATAACTCAATAACATATGTTACGTGTAGACAAATGTTTATTTTTCTGTTAGAGCAGTCATGAAATGTCAGTAGCTAAGTAAATATTCAAATGCTGGCTGAAAGCAGGAAAGCAAAGTGCATTCTATAGGAGTATTTAATTCCATGGAGTACACACGGATTAGCGTGGTGATACACAAGCAGGAAAAACTACTTCTATTATATTTCTAACCCTTACATATCGGGTGTCCAGAGAAAATCTAGACAGCACGTCACTGTCAAGACTTAAACATTAATCTCTGAAAATGTTTAGATTGAAGATTTTTTATGTCCCCAAATATAATTTAATTTAAACCTAAAATGCTCAATCCTACTACTGTCTACCCATAGAACCATAGTTTTTGTGATGATTAAAAGCAGCTAAATACTTAAAGGAAATAATCAGAGATGCAAATTAGGTTTGTGTGCATGGAATTTTCACAACAACATAAAAACAGAGAAGTAAAAAAACTTAAATGGTTAATAATAAGACACTGTTCAGATTGCAGTAATCCATTATATGAATATTATAAATATATTCCAATGTGCCTTTAAAATCACTATTTAATGTGAACTTTTGCACATTTGTTCAGGATAGGAAAAGTGGAAAGGAAGGTTTATTGCACAGTATAATCCAGCTAAAAATAAAGCCTCCGTGTGTATACACAGAAAAAATAGAAGCAATTCCCTGTGAATGTGAAGTAGGACGATTTCTACTTTCTTTTCTTCATTTATTTTTTTGTTTTCCAAATTCTTCAAAAGAATCATGTTATTTTTACACTTAAAAAAAGAAGTATTCAATTTAGAATAGTGAGAGATCTAGCTAAATGCCATAACCGATTTATTGATAAAATGTTAGTGCCACAAGGCAGCCTAGAAGTATAACATGGTCATTTTAGCTTGGACTCTAAGGCAGTTCATGTGCACATAAGTTAGCTCAGTAGGAAAACAGTCTGACACTATAACTGATGAAAATATTTAATTAACACATTCACTGTGGCTTATGAAAGGGATTGTGAGGCTTGGTGGGAAACTCCGGGTCCCTGGAGCTGAGATCTTGAACAGCAGTCACGGCGTGTAAACAGCTCCTTCCTAGCCACAGTCAGTATGCAGCACAGACTGACGTGTTTCTGACTTGATAGGCTAAAAAGTTACTTAACTTCACAGCTGGTCAAAATGACACTCTTTCAGATGTAGTCTGTGGGAAGGTTTCATCCCAGAGACAGATCCAAAACAGATACACCCTATTGACAGCGGGGAAACGCGCACAGACCGGGTCTCCTCAGGGTCTGGGCCCAGCCACATGTCAGCCCATCAGCTGGCTTGCCCTCTCTCTCCACAGTGGCTCTTTCACACGGGCTTGAGTCACTTTACAGAAGCAACCGGGCTGTGTGTCACCTTCTCACCCCCAGCTTCTGCCTCTGCAGCCACCCATTCCTCTCTTGTTATTGAATACTCTGTCTCCTCGCTAGCGCTAGGCTTCCATCTGTGCCCCGGACCCTCTGCATCCTGAATTTTATTCCCCCCACCCCCTGCATCCTGAATTTTAGAGACTTTATTCTCTCGGTTGTCCCATTCTTCATTTATAGTCAACTTCTCTCTCTTTTGGCTTTTTCCCATTATCACTTTAATTTGTTCAAATTTTTGCCCCCTTGAGAAAATAAATCTTTGGTGGAATTCTCACCTACCTCCACGCACTACTCCAAGTCACAAACTTCCAAAGACCTGTCTACCCTCTATGCCAACATTTATTTCTAGATCTGCTACATTCTGACCTCACTCCCCGCAGATTATCAGAAATCTCTTTGCAAAGCCACCAATAAGGCTGCATAATCCGCTGGATACTTATCATTATTGACTTCTCTGTCACATTGGGCCTACCTGACGGAATGTAGCTGTTTCTTGAAATTTTCCCTTCCCTAAGAGTCACGTAACCATTTGTTCTCATCGTCTTGCTACCTCATAGAGTTGCCCTTTCCAGTCTCCTTCATGGCTCATGTTCATCCATCCCGAGTATGTCCCGGCTTTTGAGTTGTTCTGCACCTCCAAACCCAGCCGTGCGGCTGCCTGCCCATGGCTGAGCTGACCTGTGTTGCATCAGACTCAACACATTCAAATCTGAAATCATCGTCTTTCTTCTCAAAGGTGCTTCTCTACGGATCTTCCCTATTTTCCTGAACCCAGCTCTCCAAAACAGAAGCCTGGGGTTCCCCTTGAGTCATTTCTCTGGGTACGTGTTTCTCTGTCTCTCCCCACTCTACTTTCTTCCCCATGTTTCCCACGTCCACTTAGTCAAAAAGCAGCCAACTAACCTCATTTTAAAAGACTAACTTCTCTCGTCTTTATTCCCATTTGACCCTAACTCAGACCAACATTGTCTTCTGTCCAAAACACTTGTCTACTCCATGATTTGTTAGCCTGCATGCTGGATCCCCTGGGCTGCTGTTTTAAAAATGTGCATGTAAAATAAAAATTTGAGGTTGTTTTATTCCACGTTGAAAAGTTCTTCACCTCACGTTCTCACTGCCCTGAGTATGTTGGGGTTCAGAACACAAACCTCCAAAGTGAAGGCTTCAGAAGCAAAGTTTTTCTCCAACCTTCTGGTCTTCTTTTTCCCCCCATCTTTCCCCCATCTGAGGCAAACTGTACAAACTGGACTTTCTCTTCCCAAGGTGGGCCATGCAATCTACAATCTCTTTACACCAAAGCAAACCATAAAGGCTAAACATACTACTGTGATTGCCCCTCATTTTCCTGTCTCAGGGCTTCCCATAAAGCTACTCTCTGAGCTACTTCATCTGATCTCAAGACCCTCATTTCAGAAGAGGCCCACAACACACCTGGGAGGAAGGAACGTGCTACAGAGAGGCCAAGAAGGATCTCAAAGCGACGGACTCATCTGTTAGTATGAGATCCCACCCTTGAGTCTGAACACATTTTGGCATGGCTGCCGCTTCTTCATCATTGTTAAGCATGAAAACGATCCATTTCACTCCAGGTCTTTGGGTCTGCAACCTGGAGCCTCCCATGTGATGTTAAAAGATCGAATACGTTTGTTACGCTCCTCCGTTGTCAACCCGTCTTTCGGCACTGAGGGGTCAGGCATGACCCTTCACTATGGCCAGGAAGTGGGGCTCCTTTTTGCACCCTGCAGCTCAAAGTCCAGCCCTTCAGATTCAAGGCTCAGGCCCACCTGGCTGCTGTGTGCTCGCAGCCGCCCCTCACCATGCCTCGCCGCACATCCACATTCCAGGTGCCTTTCAGCTTCTTTCAAGACTCAGCTGGTTCTTGCTTTGGTGTGTTTCGGATCTTTACAAATATGGATTCCTTAGATCTTCAAACTCATCCCCCTCTTCTACACCTAATTCTGACAGATTTTCTTTTAGGTAGACTTGAAACATTGATTTATCTGGTAGGTCGCTTGCCAAAAGCAAGTCATGTGTAGTCTGAACATAGTCTTCATGTGATCTCCATAATCCTTTACTCCCCTTATCGCCCTTAAACATATTATATTGCTGCTTGTTCTTAATTGTCAGTTTCTCTCAGTACGTGAGAACTGTTATGAAGGCAGAGATCAGTCTATCTTTTCAGGTATATCAAGGCCAAAGCCAAGCCCCAAAAATACACACCATAGATTAATAAATATTTTTGAATTAATAAATAAATGGAAGGGGCTGGGGATTTAGCTCAGTGATTAGAGTGCTTGCCTTGTAAGCACAAGGGCCTGAGTTCGATCCCCGGCACCACAAAAAACAAAACAAACAAACAATAAATAAATGGATGAGAGCACGAGTACAGTGTACCTACTCATTTGGGATTCTAGAGATTTCATTTAATGGACAAATCCACCAATATTTATCCCTATTCAAGACTCTGGGTCCTCTTTTTTGTTTTTCTTTCTCTTTCTCCTTTCTTCCCTTCCTTCCTTCCTCTCCTCCTCCCTTCCTTTCTGCTGTCTTGCCTTCCTCTTTGTAATTACAATTAGCCAGGATGATAGGCTCACTACAGGTACTGATGGACCGTAGGCACATCGTCTTAGCTCACGTAATTTTAAGTGGAATGTGTTCACATCATGGGTACAGTAGTAATCCTGAAGGTGGTTACGTTGGGGTTAGAGAATAAAAAGAACAGGCAAATATCTAAAATAAAACATATTTCATCTATAAGAAAAGAAGAATTCCTATCACTCATTTAATACTTTTTAAAAAAATACAGTCCAAGAAAAAAGAAAACAAAGATATTACGCACATGAACAGTCTTTAACAAGGACACTTACTATCAATTTTTTGATACACCGTGTCCAAAGTCCTTTAATTGCTAGGAAAGTATTCTATGTGACTCTCATACTCCTTGTTGACAGAATTCTTGCTCCCGAATGGGACCCTATCTCATAGTAAATATTTAAAATACCCTTCAAAGCCTAAGAAATAACACATAATCTTGGTTTGTTTTCTGTACTACAACAGAATACCACAGACCGGGTGATTTATAAACAATAGTTTACTGGCGCAAAGTCTTGGAGGCTGGGAAGCCCAAGAGCCTCTTGAGTGCCTCTGGTGAGGGTTTGTGCTGCGTTACCACGTGGCAGAAGGGCAACACGGCAAGCAAGACCGAGGACGCTGGATTGAGATTCATCGTTTTTCCCAGAATCACTTATTGAAGGTCTAGAGTCACGAAAACAATGTGAATGTACTTGTGAGGGCTGCACTAATTCCTGAAGTTCCTACTTTTTAATATTACTACAATGGCAATTAATTTTTTTTTTTTTTGCTTTCTTTTGTTTTTTGAGAAAGGATCTCCCCGTGTAGTTCAAGCTGGCCTTGAACTCACTATGTAGCGCAGGTTGGCCTTGAACCCGCAGCAATCTTCCTGCCTCGGCCTCCGGAGTGTTGAGAATAGAGGCGTGTGACGCCATGCCCAAATTGGCAATTACATTTCGGCACAGGTTTTGGAGGGGACCTAAGGGCCACAGCACACATCTCTTGCAGTTTTTCTGCAAACTTTCCTGCCAAGGCTGGGTTTCTAGTCAGTCCTGGCACCAGGAACTTCCAAACATTTTGCTATTTTCTTTTTCTCAAGGCAAAACACATCCTCACGGAATTTACCGGCTTTCTGAATAGTCAGCTCTCCTTCCGTTACCTGTAAATAGAGGCTGAGGAATTGTGCAGTGCTGAATCCACCACTCAGGGGGTTAAAGGTGTCACAAAGTGCCACTGTTTTTTCTTGGATGTTAAAGACAATGTGCGATTTTAACAAGGCAGGAAGCTCAGTGTCCAAAGCCTGAGGCATGCTAAGGAGATCTCCACCAGCTGCATTTAACTCACATTGCATGGCCTGCTTTTGGGGAAAGGAGAAAGCTGCTACCAAACATTTATGGTGACCTCTTTCCTTTCGTGGCCAGCGAAGTCCCGGGTTCTGTATTGCTCTCACCTCACAGATGGGCCGCACATCCAGACCACCACCCCACACGGTGCCCGACTTCCAACAGGGAATACGTGAGTGTGAGTGGCCTTGTTATTGCAGTTGATCAGGCACTAAGTGTGGCCGGAGGAAACAGGGAAGATCTCCTCACAGTGATCTCCTAGGAATGTGGATTCAGATTAGGAAGAGCAGGCTTCTAACACGGTAACTTGCTCTGTCCAATACAGAAGCCAAGCCAGGCATGGTGCTGCGCACCTGTAATCCAGCACTCCAGGAGGCTGAGGCAGGAAGATAGCAAGTTCCAGCCCAGTTTGAGCTACATAGTGAGTTTAAGGTTAGTTTGAAACATAGTGAGACTCTGTCTCAAAAAAACAATAAAAAACAAGAATAGAATAGGGCCCTTTTTAATCCTACCATCCATGAAGGTTATAAAGCAACATTTTAATACAGCTCAACACTCTTTCATTCAGCACATAGGTGGCAGGTGAAAACCATCAATTGCCATTTAAACTACTAGTTCTAAACTTTATTTTTCAAAATACTCTTATGGAATTAACCTGCTTTCCTTTTTTCAGAAAATCATACTTTAAAGCCTCATTTGAATTACAATTAGCACTTACAATTTTATACCAGATTTGAGGGACATATGAAGGAAACTAAATCCATGTTTTATTTTATACAGGGAAATGGAAAACTTTAACCTATTCGTCTCCTGTCTTTGCCCCTTTGGGCTGCTTTCATCTCACACTTTGACTTACATGGCTTAATACCACGTGGCCCAACAGCGAAGTAAACAACAGCAAGAAGAAGGAAGCAAGCATGAGGAAGACGTCTATCTTCCCATGACTCAAGCGCCCAGCTCCTGCGAGGACCTCCGTCTGCTGTGAAGAGATGATCACATCAGCTTCCTCTCTCCTCCTCAGGGTATGAACTCAGTGAAAGCAGTTTCTACTGCATTACTTTAGCTTCAGGAACCTGATGATTAAACTTAACTGTCGCCTTGGGCTGGATCAGGAGGCCCCTGCAGATGAGACTGGATCGTGGCAGCACTGCACACTCACTCATGTTCAGGGCTCAATGTGCTGGTAAGAGGTGGGGCTGAGCTGGAGCTGGATCCCTCAGAGCCTGTCTTTGGATGGTGTATTTCTCACTGTTGCTCTTCCCCTGGGCTCTGCGCTGGCCACCATCAAGGGAGCAACTTTGCTCCATGCACACTTCCACCATGATGTTCCTGCCTTGGAGTGAGCCAACCATGGACTGAACCCTCTGAAAGCATGAGCCAATAAACCATTTCCTCCTTTAACCTGCGGAGCATTTTGGCCCAGCAGCAGGAAAGCTGACCAATATACTAGGACAATCTTAAACAAGTAATTATAAAATTACTCATGCTATTATCTTAAAGAAAATGCTTTCGGTAAATTCATTTTAAAACTCATACTTGGGATAGGTATTTTCAAGACTGGTTTTGCAGGGATTGGTGGACAAATGCTACTGGGATTTAGAAATACTCAGTTACTCACCCCATTTACAAGAATAACTTTGTTTTTAATGTTTCTTTAAAAAATTTATCGAAATAGTTTCCTCAGCTAAAACAAAACAAGTGAAAAATTATTGGTCTAATGCAGTATTAGCTAAGGGAAATAAAACTGAAGTCACAACGGTGAGCCATGTATATGCTTTCAAGTTTTCTAGTGGCCACACTAAAAAAGGTAAAAATAAAAAATGTAGAATTGAACTTAACATGTTCTAATTTATTCAATGTATCTATTCAACATATTTATTTCAACCTATAACCAATGTAAATATTGAGGTATTTTCCATTTTACTTTTTTATAGTTAATCCTCAAACTCTGGTGTATATTTCACACTTGGGGTGTATCTCGATTTAAAATAATCATCTTTCAGTTATCTAATATCCACATGTGGCTCCCACATCTGACAGTGTAGGTTTAATGCTTGATGGTCTTTGAAGGCTCCTCACACACAGTAGCTCAATTAACCTGCACAGACACCATCACCAACATCTCCCGTCTCCGTCCTCCACTTCCCTCTCTCAGTTCGCCCATTTCACTGTAGCCCTTGTGCTTCAGGGTTGACCCCACTCCTGGCAGCAGGGGTCGGACGGTCCAGTCAATGAAATACAAAAGGAAGAACTGAGAGAAAACGTTCTCATTTTTATCATCGAGAGCCGCGTAAATCACAGCTTTCCTGTCCTGGAGACTGAGGTGAGCCTGTGGCAGCAGCGTCCAGCCGCCCGACGGAGCGACCCGCAGGGAGCGGCCAGTACTGACCTGCAGAGGAGAGCCTGAGAGCCGGGCCTGCGGACTCTCATCTCCTGAACGCTAACTCGAGCTTTGCTAGCCGGCTCTGACCGCAGCTGCGGGCTCCGTCTCACCCACCGGGCTGCCCCGTCTCTACTCATCAAGGAAGACAAGGCAAAATGGGGACACCCTCTCGCACGTCTTCAGAAACATGTTTCCCCTTTCTTTGCTATTTTTAGTCTGTTTCCTTATTGTTTCTAGAATCCCTGGGGCACCTGCCCAGATACCCTTTTTTTTCTTCTTTGGATGACCAGCATTAGAGCAATGTTCCCATTGTTCCTGCCCACTGCTTCTAATTAGCTTCCCTCTCCCATTACAAAAACAACTAGCTTCTCCCATCCTTGTCTATCCTAAAGGTATTTTTAAGTCCTCTGAAGAATTTTTATGAATAGCAACAAAGTGGAAACAATAAAATAAATAAAGAAAATGGCATAATGTTCTTTAAAATCTCTCAAATTTTCCTGTATTAATAGTATCCATTATTCACTAGGTACAAGTTGGATTAGTGGGTTTGGAATAAAACAGATTTGGTTTGGTTCATTCAAAACCATTTACCAGCTGTGGGCCTTAAAGTATGTTTACTCAGCAAATCAAAGAAAAAAAAAAGAGAGAGAGGATTAATATCACCTATGTTGCAGGATTGATGTGAATATTTAAAAAAATTGAATATATGTAAAACTCCTGAAACCAGCTTTTAGATCACAGTCTCCTGATTCCAAATCTAGTCAGCCTTTCTTGATGCTAAATTTCATTTATTCCACAGGCATTTGTAGAGTGGCTGATATGGGCCATAGATTTATCAACAAATGAGGCAAAATCATGCTCCTAAGCACTTTATAACTTATAGTGAATCAGATAAAGATATTAACAGGAGGGAGGCCGTACAGCTCAGGGATTAATTGCACAGGCAATAAAATCAGACAAATGTGGATTTAAAGATCAGCTCTGCTCTTTGTTAGTTTTGTGGCCCCGGAAAAGTTACTTAACATCTCAAAATCAGTTTCTTTGTCTGAAAAGTAAATAAGGGTGTCTCGCCAAGTGTTACTGATTATGTCTGTGAACTGCGACAGCGCAGAGTTTGAATCCGTATTTCGTGGACACCCGTTCCTCTTATCACAAACAGACACAGCACTGCACTGAGCAGGCGCTGGCCTCTCTCTCGGCTCCGCTTGGGAAGACGCTCCGGACAGTCTTCAAAGGCAGAGCGCTCATCCTTCTGAGGTGAAACAGTGTGAATCACGCCGGAAACTGCAAATTGATTTGGATGACTGAAGTAAGGATGCTGAGGGAAGGAGGAGAAATAACACTAGCCCCGCAAGTACATCCAAAGCCAAGATTTTGAAGCTAGAACTAAAGAATCCAAAGCTGTTTTAATGTGGTCGAGAGAATACTAGATAATAAAATGCCCGAATTCCATGTGAGACTCACTGTAGTCTAAGGCTCTTTCTCTACTCCATAATTATAAGAGAAAGAAAAAAAAAAAGATAAAAGCAGGTTTACAAGAACCCTGATCTCACTGTCTCATGCTGGAAGTTTTAAAAGTGTCAAAACAAATCTAGTTTTGACTGGAGCCAAACACTTTCCCACTAAGCAAAGAGAGTGCAATAAACAGTTTTGTTTTATAAATAGTTTAGTGAAAAGAATAATATTTGTGAGCTGCAGCCACTGAAATATATTTGCCTAGTAAAACTTTACTACTGTGTATGAGCATTCCACACTTGAAAGAAGCAGAGACTTGGAGGCGACGGATACCACGCCTTTAGAGAAAACACCGCTTAAATTACAGGTATGGGGAGAGATGTGGTCCTGGAACAGACTGCTGTAGGACAAGTGAAACTGTGTCACTCTCTGCTGGGATTTCAGAATATGTTCCCTAGAGAGCCACAGTCCCAAGAAGAAGGGTCAGTCAATGAATCAAGGCATATTCTGTAGGAAGTCTTCAATGACTGATTAGCTGCCCTGTGTAGTTATGGTGATTTTTGTTTTATTGTTCTTAATCTACTATTTTCTATACAATATTCTCGATGGAGTGATTTGAAAATGTTTTAGCAAAGTAATAAAACAAAATTGACTAAGAAGAAACAAAGCCCTATAATGTACCAAGGCTTGGGGTTTACCAATCACTGGGCAAGCTGGATAATCTCATGAACCTCCATACATGCGGCTGAGAAAAATGGGCGAGGAAAATAGCAAACTCATAAACTTGTGAAGGCTACATTAGATAATATATTAAAAGGTAATTCTCAAGTACTCCCACTTTGCAGACACTCAGCAAACCCAAGTCCTTCTATTCCTGACTCTGCTGTCTCCTTTCTACCAGCTCCCTGACACTCCATCTTCCCAATGGACACATGGCAGGGACACCACGCCACACACATGCACATGCATACATATGCACACACATGCTCTTGCACTCACACATGCACACACACAGTTTTGAAACCACATTACTGTTGTGATGTTTCTAAGAATGAATTAGATGGTAAAAATGAATCCCTACCTTTTATTTTTAATGCTCCAATTTAAGAGAACTTCGATTTCTTTGTATTTGGAATGGCAGAGAAATCCCAGCACATATTTTCTACCAGCACTTTGCATTTCAAACTCCTGATGCTAGAGGTGCTGATGTAGCCAAGGGGGAGAGACCCAGGTCAGAGCAGCGAGGCTGCACCAGACTTTGGATGCTGTGAGACGAACGCAAAGAAGGGCGTTTTGCACTGGACCCAGCACATCCTGGATCCTGCCCGTCCTCCAGTCCTGGCTGCCAGCTCCCTGCAGATTATGCAAGCTCCCAGGATCCTTCTGACATATGGCCTCTGTGCTTGGAGTCAACTGCTGTTGTTTGCTACCCAGGACCAAGCCTAGAAAGGACAGACACTCAAGATCTGAAGTCGGAAGATATTTCAGGCTTCCTGATATGATACTGGTCAACAGCATATGTTAATTAGAAATGGATGCCAGAGGAAAGAATTTTGAAATATTCCCTGAAGTCTTTTATAGAACAAAAGCTAACATTAAGAAGTTTGCTTTTAGATTCAGGCAAATCCTTTGTCTATTCTTGGAGGAAATTACTACCATTAAATAAAATCTGCCACCCAACACGCCTACTGTTAGCACAGCCACTGATTTATGAGGAGAAAGCTGGTTGTGCCAGATTAACAGCAAACCCAGGCTACCGCTTGCCCTTTCTGGAAAAATCAAGACGGAACTTCTTTCTTCTTTGCTGGTCACCTGGCTACATGCTCATGTAGTATTTTAGAACCTTCTGCAGTCCCCTCTGTTCCCCTGTATGCCTCTCATTACACTCTTATTTCTGGAAAGTTCCCCAAGCAAAATCTTTAATTGTAGCCCAGCAAAACTCACATTACCCTTTGAAAATGAAGCAGGGCACTGAGATCTTTTTGTCATCTATAGCTGTTATATTCATAAAACAAAGGAAAACGAGAAGAGAAAAGAAGTATCTCTGATATTTAAACAGCTTCAATGTAGCATATCCATGGAAATATTGTATTGCTGTAAAAACAGGAATAAAATCCCACCCGCGGACTGTAGATATAAACCTGTCAACTTGAAGCTTCAAAACAGGAACAAGGTCCTGGCCAAGGAGCTGGACTGGTTCCTTAGAAGCAGGGCCTGATTTGGGAATTCTGATGCAACGAAAGAAAAAGTTCGAGACCCAAAGAGGCCTTCCACCAGGCCACTCGTGCTCTTGACACCTGCAAATTATGTGAATCAAGCAACTACTCTCTCTTCATTTTTTTTTTCATTTTGCTTAAGCTAGTTTGGACTGGGTTTCTTTTGTTTGTAGCCAAATAATCCTGATTTTTAAACATAGGGAATACGAATTTGAGAATGGCTCCTGAAGTAGGAGAAGAGAAGGCAAACAAGAACAATCACTGGTTTAACAACAAATGCAATACACAAACAATTCCTTCTGAGGCCTGGCCCAGAAATTAGCTTAGTCTAGACCTCTGTTCTGGGCAACACACTTCTTAGGACGTTCCATCATTCTATAAGCAAATTTTGCTATGTCTGTGTTTCTGTGTGACTATTCTGGTATGTGCCTCAGAGAAAAGAAACAGCGCCTACGAGACAGAACTCACATCCTGGCTCAGTCCAGAGACCCGTGGATGCTCAGAGGGGTCACTTCCGTCTCAGGGGCCACCTGACCACTGGAGGTCCTGAGGAAAAGGCCCGTTGTCTGAGTCGCAGGATGGGGACCGAGAAGGTGAGGAATGTCTAGTGAGATCAATTTGTGGATATGTCTCCGCTCCAGCCCTAGCTGTCAGCACCTCTCCCCCTGGATGACTCTGACAGTCTTCTAACTGGTCTCCCCATTTCTACTTCCTGCTCATCTGCCAGTCAGCCTCCACGCAGCTGCCAGATGCATCTTTTGAAAATATTAACCTAATAATGTTACTTCCCTGTTTCAGACTTTCCAGTGGTTCTTAGGAAAGATGAAGAAGCTCCTCAACATGATCTTACAGCACCAGGTCTCCACACCCTCTCGGACCTCAATTTCTGGCATTGCCTCTCCTGCCCTTATTGCATTACAGTCTCGCTGGCCGAGAGGTCACAGGTCACATGCTCCCTCTGCCTGGAACACTCTTCCAAAGATGGCACATGCCCGACTCTTCCTTTCCCTCCCAGAGACACTTTCTTTGACAACTCCGTCTGCGCGAGCTCCCGAGCTTCTCTCTGACACATACATTGGCCTGGTTTACTTTCTCAACAGTATTTATCACATTCTGAAGTCTAGCTTATTTATTCCTGTATCGCCTCTCTCCTTCCACCAGAATGCAAGTCCCCTGAAAGTACGGAACTAGCGTAAGTCCCTGTAAGTCACCGCCAGCACCTGGGACCATGTCCGAGCCCAGGACACACTCCACAAACAATCCTTGAATGCACGGATGGATGACTGATGCCTCAAAGCTCTGGGCTTACGTCCTGTATCGAAAAGTGACCGTGGAAAGTAATACTGCTTTTTTGAATCACGGCCCCAGGTTTCCCCAGAAAACCTACAGAACACATTTCCTGAGGACACAGACCATGTGATTGTCTCTGGGGCTACAGTACCGTAGCTTGCACACAAGTGATAGTCGACAAGTACCTGTTAAATGAATTAATTAATTGCATCACCTGCCCCTGCCATTGTTGAAGTCATTCACAGTTATTTTCTGGCTTAAAACTAAGTAGAACCATTCAATACTTAATACAGAATTATAAGATGCACAACTTTAAAAGTAAAAGATGTCTCTAATAAGTTCTAGCGTGCTGTGATGGGATCTCTGAGGGTGAGTATACCTGGACCGTCCTTTCCCTGATACATCTAGCATTAAAGATGAAACAACTTCTTAAAGAAAGGCCTGAACATGATGCCGAGTAATCAAAAATATGATGACTGCTTACATTTCAAAAAATTTATTACAGTAAAAGATACATTGTCATTAATTCCCCTCAAAATGTTCCCGCCTCACTTGGAACATGGTTTTATCTCATTGCTCTTGCCACTTTCAGAGTTCAGTTCCGGAAATCCTCTTCGATGAGTGTCTTTAGTTGTGCTGTTGTAGCTGCCTTGATTCCCTAAAGCGATTTAACACATTTACCCTTCATGGGGAGGGGCATGAGGACACAGCATCACGTTTGACGAGCCTGACTTTCTGCGGGTGGCACTTGGCAGCAGCAGTCACCGTAATTTTGACTACATCTCATAAAGACGTGAAAGAAGACTTCCGGGACTGCCTCAGAAAGCGGCAAGTACGATGGGACAAGTGTGTCCAAACGAGGGGGAGGATTTTGAGAGGAATTTGTGGCAATGTGTCTTTTACTGTAATAAATTTTTTCAAAACTCACTTATGTGAATTGGCACCATTCCTTTAGAAGTAAGAAACAATGTTTTACACCAGCGGGGAAGACGCTGTAGCAACCTAGAATGATTCTTTCAGAATGTGCTAGTAACTGGGAAACAGGCGTGGGGGGGTGTTTCTAAAAATCCCAATATGTGGACTATTTCTCATTCTTAAATCCAATCGGTAACATTTTGAGACCTAGTAGTTTGTCACCAGTCTTTCTTTTAAAATGTGCCTTTTCTCTCACAGTCATTGATTTCCTGGGCTTGACACATTAAGAACTAAACCCAGCAGAAGCAGACTTGATTCCCATCCCCACTCTACCCCTGTGCTCTGCACAGACCCACCGCTGACTTCCCACCAATTCCCTACCGAGCTACTCTCCCCTCCCATCCTTCAGAGCAGCACTCCAGGAAAGGCTTTCCCCTCCACAGCGCTTCTACACGCCCGCATCTCTGTCTGCACGCCACCTCCAGAGCGTCCACGTCCCACTCCTCTAATTCAAAAGACAACCTGAGTAATCTTCTTAACGCCTAAAGGGATCCACCAGCTCCCTGAGGCAGACTCCGAGGGCAGGCTCTGCACTGTCCGCCCCTCCCTGCCCCCGCCCCTGGGCTCACCTCGGGGGTGCTCCCTCTCACTCTGACCCACCAGGGCTTCCGCTCTATCCCGAGCTGATGCCTTTCCAGGCTGCTCTTTCGCCCTCAGGCTCAGCTTCCAAGACTCGTCAGACATGCCCTGGTCTCAGAGTTGCCTTCCCTACCCGGCGAGCCCCGCCACTGCATCCCCAGGAGCTCCCACGGTGCCTTCCTCTTGCTGGGGCAACATGCTCCTCGTTTTGATGTAGCTAAGGTGGTGCGCAGAGCTGCTTCACTTCTCTGTCCAAGTGGTCACAGCAGGACACACTAGGGGCAGGTGTCCTAGAAGCAGGAGCCACTTTCTGTGGTCCCTGTTGGAATGATTACGTTTACATTGTGGAATTCTGTGCAGTACATAAAGAAAACACTCCCGACACTCCTGGGGTGGACTGCTGGTCCCCAGGGAAGATGGTGCTCCAGGGGCCAGGGGCTTGTGGGAAAGAAGAAACCAATGGCCAGGAAAGTTACAGCACAGTGGTTTGGCACCTTCACTAGAGGGAAGCGACTCGGAAAAGTTGGAAGGGAAAGGCACACTGGCCTGTGGGTGATGAGAGTGCCACCTGGACCTGAGGGTGCTGGGGAGGGCTGGTTCCGGGGCAGCGTGGGGCCCAACACCATCAGCCTCTGGGCCCTCTGGCACAGGGCCAGTCCTTTGTAGAACCACAGCTACACCTCACGCCCGGGGTTCTGGTGCCAATTAACGAGCTCTCTAATGACAGAGTCTAAGCACAGACCAGCCTTAGCGTTGGTGGGGTCTGTTCCTTTAGGGACATCAAGGCAGCAATGTCCTCCTGACCAGAGGAGGCTAATTTGCACCACAGTAAGACCCATTTGTTTATCGGAATGGTCACATCGATCTGTCTTAGCCCCAAAGCTTCATGAAGGAAGATACCACATCTGCTTTGGTTTACCATCAGGGCTGCCATGGACAGCTGCACAGATTGAAAACTGCTCAACTTCAGCGAGTGTCACTCACACATAGTTTTTATATTTTTATAAAAAATATATATATGGCACCCCCAAGAGCTGTGTGACTATTTAACCCTTACAGTTTCATGAAACAGCAGCTCTGGTCTCTACTGTATCATCAGGATGATTACAGAGGTAGGAACATAGCAAACACTCAAAAAATACTTGTAGAATTACTGAATTCTACATCATCTCTTTACATACACTTCTGTGCTGCCCCGTAAGAAGTCTGGCAGTGTCTCCCCACTGGGCATCTAACACAGTATCCCCAGCAGGGCCCAGTTTATCTATTTAGAGCTGCAGGAAGTCAGAACTGGGAGGAAGGTTAGAGTTGGTTATCACTGTATCTTACTGATGAGCAAGGGAAGATTGGAAAGATAAAGTGACTTCCTCTGTATGACAAAGGCAAGACCAGCCCAGGGCTCTTGCGATCCAGGGCCTTTGGTTTAGAAGCAGGCTTTGAGGAAATGGATGTGGCATCTGGATTCTGCCAGAATCTGTGATGCCAATAACGCTTTCCACAGTAAGAAGTTACTGGGGAAAGTTCACACATCAGGAGAGCAATTAAAGTTCCACCTTATGGTCTTGTGAATTTTCTAAAATGCATCTTATATTTGAAATCTTCCTTTGATCATTTCCAAAATTAACAATATCCTTCATATTCCTAACCATAGGAAATGACATTTATTAAGTATTCAGAAACAGAAATTTAAAACTATGCAAATCAAATCTACTTTCAGGAAGTCTCAAAGTATTACTGAAAGGTATATTTCAAAAATTACACTTGATTTTATATCAGTAAATGCTTAAAATAAGGCTTTCAGCTCCAATATGACCTGTTACTTTTGTATTAACAAGATTTTTTAAAATAGCAATGCTATTTGGTGCATGATTTAGTGTGTATTTTTACTAAATGACTTTTACCTAAATTAGTAGCTCATTTTCTTTTTCCTAACAGAATTATGTTGTGAATAATAAAGGCTCCATTTCTATGTCTGCCATTTTTTCATTTTTATATTTATGGTCCTCCAAATACCTGTCACGAAATCAGTACTGCTGAAGTAGCAGAGGGATTCTGAGTGAGCGCCAAGTTTGGGCACCTAAATGTCCTTGTTATGAATGATGCCCCAGAGAATATCTGGACAGGTCACTCTGAGGGGAAATAATTGCTGCATTCTTTGTAGGCTGCTCAGAATATTAATGTGTTGGCACTGCCTGGTCAAACCGTGTGAGGCAGTGTACAATGCTACAGTTCTCACACTTTGGTCTCATTTAAGACTTGTGTAAATTCAATCTTAGCCTGTAAGTAGGTTGCAGAGGTTTCTTTCTTTCTGCCTTTTCTGATTATCTGTGAAAACACGCCAAGCAAGTCACAAGCTGCACCCTTAGGACGTATGCAGGATGACTTGACATAGCACAGTAAGCTAAACTCACACATTCCTTGAGGAAAGGTCTGCCCACACAAAGAGCAAAGGAAGAAGGCACTGAGTGGGAGGCGTCCCACCACACAGGATGTGGGAGTCCCCTCTAGCATGGACGAAGGTGGGAAGGGGACAGCTCACACCGGAAGTCCTCCTTTAGACAGGCACCAAGCGGGGAAAGCACTCTACACTTGGGGCAGAGGTCTTCAGAGCACAAGGTCATGGCTACTGGTCAAGGTTTAAGGGAAAGAGAAATGCGGTCCAGCATGTTTTAGATTTAGGGAGTTAAGGAGTAGCTGTAAAGGGGAACAGATGCTGAGAGAAGCAGATGAGAGTGGCTGGGAGAGGAGCGAAGGGATAAACTACAATGCCTTGTAAAAACGTATGCACATTTACATGACCATTTTTATTAATTTTTTTTTCATTTTTGGAAAATGTTGCCTTCGCCATCACACTTTTAGTTTTGTTTTTCTGGTGAAGTGTAGTTGATCAAGCTGTGAAACATTACTTGTCTGCTTTCTTCAGGATTTTTGAGGAAAGCTGTATCTGAATACAAAAAGTCAATACTCTTATCCAGCAAATTACTGAGTGGAAGGAATATGCTCGGCTTGCTGGACGGGCTCAGCAATAACGCATCCTCAATGCCCTGTACCCCTTCCCATTGGTTTCACATATATTTATCTTGTTTTCCTCTACATTCCTGTGAAATGGGTTAGGCAGGTGTTTTTACTCCTATTTTACAGAGGAAGAAAGAAAATGGTTCACAAACATAGGAAGTGATTGCCTGAGGTCACACACCTACTTGCCTTCATAAGTGAGAGCAGAATCTGTCTTCTGATTGTGATGCTCAGGTGTTCAGTCAACAAGCATGAACTGGGCAAACTTCACATTGCAGGAAGTTGTGACAGTTCCTAAGAAAAGAATACTGAGTAACACCGACATTGTACCTACCTGCAGAAGATCCAAGAAAACAGAGAGACAGTCAATAGGCACAGCCAAGTGTGACTCAGACTATGACGAGGAAATGCGGGGTGCTGTGGGACTACAGGTTGGGCCACCCAACTGAGCCTACAGACTCAAGGAAGGCTTCTCCAAGAAAAAGAACCACAACAACCTCAAACAACCAAAGAGGGGTGACAGCTTGAAATCACAGTTTCTACTCTCTGTAGTGCCATTTCTGAGTGTGTGTGTGTGTGTGTGTGTGTGTGTGTGTGTGTGTCTGAAGTCATATATCGTCCATCTGTCATGTCTTTAGAGGAGTGAAGTATCAAGTTTACTTGCTTACTGACAAGATAGAAGGAGAACCCAAAGAAAAGTGCATTTACCAGCTGGGCATGATGGCACATGCCTGCAATCCCAGCACTCTGGTAGGCTGAGGAACGAGGATCACAGGTTTGAGCCCAGCCTGGCAATTTTACAACTGAGAGAGAGAGCTTATTTCAAAAATAAAGGGCACAGAATGGGGATGTAGCTCAGTGCAAAGGCCCACTACCATTTAGGAAAAACCAAATAAAAGCAAAAGAAAAGAAAAAACATATTGTACTATCTTTAATCTATGACAGTTGGAATTTTCTGGAGAAAAAGAGGATTTGAAAAAACTGTCTAATAATCCTCAAGAAGTATTATCCAGTGAGGAATGAACTAAAAAGTTCCTATTTATCACCAGGATAAGGAGTTACAGAAAATTGGAGAGGCAGAATTTGGCATGTAAATTGTAGATCTTAGAGTTGGAAGGTATAAATGAGATAAACATGGAACACTGGTGGGTTATAAAAATGCTACAGAAATGTGCACAGTTTTGATGTGGATTTTCTACCATTTCTCCCAGCTATGCACAACCAGAACTGAAAACTGACAGTGCAAAGAGCCTCACCTATTAACCTTCAGACCAACCACAGCTGGTTACAAACGCTTGTGGTGCGTATTCCTCAGTGTTATTCCCAGAAAACTGAATCTACGGAAACTTTATAATTGAGCTATTGACCTTTACAGCTTTTTCAAAGAGAAAGGCCAATGAGTCACATTTATTCTACAACTCTAGGCCATCTGAATCTCCTCAAAGATGATGGCTTAACATGTTTTTAATTCTTGGCTATGTTTGATAAACCCAAAATTTAAAATCTGCGTTTTTTAGCGGTGATTTATCTCGTTCATTTTGAAGTTATACTGGCTTCTGGACAGACCATTCACATAATCCAACATCACCTTATATGTACTATGCGCAAAGCACCCTCCACTCAGGGGCTCCCGTCCTTAGAAAACAACAACCAAACATCGCCCCTACGAACTGCCCATTTTGGTTCACTGAACTGAGTTTCTCGCTCCCAAAAAAGAACTTTTAAAAAATGAGAATGCAATCAATGAAAAAAGATCCCAGGAATCTAGCAGCCCCGAGTCTGCAGTTACAGACTGACAACTTGCCCAGTACTTCTGTTAAAACTAGAATTCCTGGCTTCCGAGCTAAACAAACAAACAGCGCAACTGAAAATAAACTCAGAATCAGAGATCCCGAACTATAAATCTAGGTTTAATATTCTTCCTGTGCTCCAGTTCTTCATCTGAATGATGTAAATAATAGTGATGGTCTCACAGGGCACGGTTAAATGAGGTAATGTATGTGAAGATTTTTGTAAAAGAGCACAGGGAAATTGGAGCTGCTCAGTAATTCTTTTTGTCAATCACGCCTCCATTTGACCATTTCTAACACCCTTTCCTTCTGTAACTCCTTTCTTCCCACTGTCTCTACTGGGCAAGGCCCTAGTCATCCACAAAAGCAAATTATGAGTGATTTCCTTTCTCATTTTCCAGCCCACATCTACCCACACACTGCAGAATAGGAAATTTTCTTCCCTATTCAAAAGGCAAAATAGAGCTTCTACTGCCTATTGGGAGGGTGGACAAATCCGCACGCTGCTGTTAGGGACCGTTCACTGCAGCCCGAATCCATGAACATTTCCAGGCCCTGCTTCCCGCGGCTGCATCTGAGCACCCTATTCCCGCTGGCTGGGTTCCTGGGCTGGCTGAGCTCAGCTACGGGGTCAAGTGAAGGCACCCCACCTCTTCCTAGATGCCTGCTCTAGCAAATTCACACAGAATTTGTTCTGAGAGCCAAAGGCATAAATTATATCCTATATTGCATAATGGTTCTTTAACTGTTTCACTTATAAATGTGGGAATTCTGCTTCTCTGAACACACTGTAACACTGACCAGTTTTTAGTGAGTCTATTTAGGGCTGGAGCTCCACGGTTCAGTGCTCGCCCTGGGTTTGATCAACACCACTACCCCCACCCCCTCACAATGAATCAAAACCAGGTCTATTTAATAATCCCTCTGTAGAAAACTGTACTAAATAAAAATGAAAAGAATTCTGGATAAGCCCAACTTTCATAAGAACAGATTACAGAAAATTTTTCCCAAAGTGCAGATTCACTTGCTTAATCATTTAAGCAACCTCTTAAATTTGGCAGAAATGTGTGGGCAGAGGTGATTAAGAATTGCAGAGTACTGCTTCTAAAAAATAATGTATCACTTAGCTACTACATGTAGCTTATTAAAAGCAAATGTCATTTAACTACATAGGTGATTAAATTTTAAAAAAATTACAACTGCATTGAAAAGTATCTTTTGGTATTGGGACATGGCATTTTGTGTTTGTGGACACTAATGGGCTGATTAAAGATAAAGGGAAACACTTCCAAGATTGCTGTTAGCCTGTTCAGAGGCTAAAGAGAAACCAGTCTTTCCTACCTCACTTTTTACAATGTTGCCAGCAAGCTTTCTACTTACTGTTTTAAAGGTAGCTACAGTATTGGCCACACTGAGCTGTTTGGGGTGCAGGTGGCAAAAGTATGAAATGCACACATGGCCTCCTTTAAACAACATCCTAAGGCTTCCTGCTTCTAGAAACTTGGACATCATTTCAAATAACTGGACTGTCTGATGGGCAAGCATCATGAAAAATAAAACAGCAGCAAGAGAAACAGACTGCAGGGCTGCATCAACTGGCCGATTCCCACAGAGGGCAGTTTGACACCTTACATAAACAGTGACTAAGAACGGTCATCATCTACTCTGGTGATGGTATTTCCCATTTCATTTCACATCTTGCACCTCAACATTCCCTATTTAATTTCACATCTTGTATTTTGCAATGTTTGTAGGAAAAAGAAAAAAAAGCTTTTGCTTGAACCACATACAAACCTTCTCTCTAAGTGTTTAGGTAGTAAAAGCTTGTAGCAGGCACATTTTCTTGTTACGAGATCTCAGTTCCACTAAGTTTTGTCGCACTAACTGCTGAGTATTATAATCGTAATTCTCTCCATGAGGAGGTGTATTCGGGCCTCCAAGTAAAGAGTTTGCATAATTAGATTAATATCTCATGCTCAACTCAGCAAACGCTAGTGGGAAATGTACATTCTATCCATACTTCTAAAAAGTGTAGTAAATGATTTCTTCCTTTAATACTAATACATTGAAAATTCACTTCACTACATTGTAGTGCATTCATTCTTGTGATTCTCAGATCTCCTAAGAAAGCAGTTTTGCAGGTTTCTTCCTCAGAAATAACGCCAACTTTGCACCACAGGCCTTCCTGAATTTATGTGATTTGATTTCAGCAGTGAACCAGATGGAAGTTCCTTTCAAAAAAGCACCTGTGTTGAAACTGAATTTCTCCTTGATACGATTTCTTAATGTTTTGATGAGAAGTGCACAGACTGATAAAATGCTAACATCAATAAATGTTATCTGAATGAAGCTACTACTTGAAATTCAGTGAGATTAATGTTAAATATAATTTTTCTGCACAGAGTGAGTTTGGCCATCCTAACTTAGAATTTTTCAGATCAACCTACATTATTCCTGAGGCCACTATACTCATGTTATTCAAACCAGTTTCCAAATTAAAAACAAAAAACACAGTTTCTCTTCTACTTAAAAAAACCAAAACAAAATCTATACAATATGTAAGTCTGATTCATACTTCGTGGGCAAGCATTTTATTCATACGATTTAATTGCATTTTTCTAGGATACAAACTGTGTGAGGCAAACTCAAAGGTCTGAGATCAAGTGACAATTGTGAAAATTCATACACTCCGTTTGCCTTTAAAGTTACATTTAGCGTCACTAAAATGTTTATATTTTAAAACTCCCTTTCTCTCCTGTTTGGCCATCTACATACTCCGTTCCTCAACCATGGAAGTAAATATGTCTAAAACTGGTGCTAGTGTTGATAAGCCAAGTGAGGGTGTCTGCCCGGGTTCCAGCCCCTAAGAACGCAGAACTGTGACCGAACAGCGACTTCCGGGCAGTTAGGTACCAAGAGGACTCCTCTTGTCACCGCGCATCCCTGACTTGGAGCCCAGGTTTCTGTTCAAACGCCTCTCATTACTTACATACGGGGATTCTCCAATATCAGCTTCGTCAAATGGAGAGGAGGGTGGGAGAGAGAAAGGAACTACATCGCTATTTTACAGGACAAGAAACTACACAGAGGACAACAACTTCAATCATTGTCTTTAAAGTCAATGAACTCTGTTTTTAGAAATAGTAAATTTGAGTTGTGCATATTTTACTACAATTTAATGAAACAACTATGTGATGGGTTTTGAAAACTACCCCCAGGTGTTTCCGAGGTTTTCTGTAACTGTACAATAAATTTTCAAGTCCAATATACAGTGGGTGAGAGCTGTTACCGCAATTGGGTTGCTCCTTCTGCAACATCTGTTAAGCTGTCTGCCTCCTAAATAAGCACCCATTCTCCAATGTCTCGTAAACAGCATCTACTCACACAACTTTCTAACTTAAAGTGCCCCAAAGAAAGCCTCAAACAACACCATGTGAGAGACGGTGGTGGGAGCACTCGGAAGCACTGCCAGCCCCCTGTAGTCTGCTGGGGTGAGGAGCTGGGGCGTGGGGAGGCCTCATCTCCCCTCCCAGGATTCCCCATCGCCCAGCGCTGTGTGATTGCTTCAAGAACCAGCAGAGCTGGCCGGAGGGAGTCACGGGCTGCGGGTCCCACGGACCGCGGGCTCCAGCGCTTCCTCGAGCGGCAAGCGCACTCCCCGGGTCGAGGGCGCCGCTGCTCCGGGGAGCGCCCTTCCCTGCCGGCCTCCAGTCCCGGGAAAGGCGAAGCCAGGTCAGCCCGCTCCGCGCCCTGAGGATTCGCTGGGGCTCGGGAGCAGCCAGAGGGCGCTGCCTGCGGTGCCTGCCTGCGTCGCGGGTAGGGGACTTCAGCAGGCTGAAATTTGCCCGTCTTAACGTAGCACAAGACGTATTAGAACTAAGGGGAAAACGTCCGACACCAGGCCGCCGGGGTCATCGCCCTCTTTAGGGCTCGTCGCGCCCCCCAAACTTGTCTGCGCACAGGCACCGTAAGGGTACCCGGCTCTCCGCCGCCCTCCCCCACCTAGAACGAGAGCGGTCCTGCGCACTGGGACGGCGCCCAGCGAGCGAGGAGCGCAAACGGGACGGCGCGGGAAGAGCCGCCTCCGCCAGGCTCCGAGGCGGCAAACACATCTTGCGAGCGCGGCCACGCCTGCGGGTCTCCATTGCCAGCCCGTCGCGACCTCGCACACCCTGGACTACCTACCAAGAGCGGCGACCAGCAGACCGACAGCACGCACATGATCCCCGTGAGCTGGATGGCCGTCTCGGTGGTGATGCGGCCCCACTGGGCGCTGGACTGCGCCGCCGCCGCCGCTTTGGCCCTGCAGCGGGACACCAGGGCCTTGATGGTGGCCAGGTTGCAGGCGAAGGTGACGGCCAGAGCCAGCAGCCCCAGGAAGGCGAAGGTGGAGGCGAAGAAGAGGTTGCCCCAGTTGGGCGCAGAGCTGGTCCCGTTGCCCCCTCGCCCGGTGCTGATGAAGCACCACGTCCCGGGCCACTGAACCGTGTACTGGCCCACGCCCAGCACCGGCAGCAGGGCGAAGGCCAGCACCGCCAGCCACACGCCGAGCAGCACGGCGCGCGTGGCGCGCGTCTTCATGTGGCTCGCGTACCAGTGCGGCGCGCGGATGGCCAGCGCGCGCTCGACGGCCATGGCGCTGGCGATGAAGAGCGAGGACAGCCCGAAGACCGTCATGGTCAGGCCGAAGAAGGTGCACAGCCGCCCCGACGGGTCGTGCTGCTCCCAGCGCTGCTGCGACAGGTACACGACGATGACCACCGGGCTGGTGAGCAGCTGGCCGACCAGGTCGGTGAGCGCCAGCCAGCCGATGCACAGCAGGAAGGACTTCTTGCGCTTGCTCTCCCGGCGCCGGTAGCTCCGCGACACGAGCAGCATGGCCAGCGCGTTGCCCACGAAGCCCGTGAGCATCATGGTGATCGGGAAGGCCACCGACACCGACCCGCAGTCCTCGCCCGGCCCCTGCGCGCGGGTCAGGTTGCTCCGCGCCTCGGCGGAGCGCTGGGGCGCCCACATGCCCGGGTCCGAGTGGTTGAGGCGGGTGCAGAAGGGGGCGCCCCCGCCGTCGCCCCGGGGCCCCTTCATGTCGGCCTCGAGGGGAGCAGGCGTCGGGGCCTGGGGCGCAGAGGCGGGCAGCGCAGGCACTCGGGGCGCGGGCGGTGGCCGAGGGCGGCGGCGACCCAGCCTGGGCCCGGGCTGCGCTCCATGGTGCGGGCTCGGCCGCCGCCCCGTGCGCCGCGCGGCCGGGGACCGGTCCCCTGGCGCCGCGGTGCCGCCCCGCGCTCTATAAGGCCGAGGGGCGGGGCGCCCGTGGGTGTGGGCAGGGCAGGTGGGAGGAGGCGGGGGCACCGGGCGCCTCTCGGGTCTGCGGCCCGCCCGCTCCTCCGGCCGCGGCGCTGGAGAGCCTGCAGGGGACGCGACGGACGCCCTCTCGGCTCCCCGCAGCCGCGCGCCCCCGCCGGGGTCCGGGCTGGGAATCCGCAGCGCGCTTCCCAGCCGCGGCGAAGTTGCCGAGCTGGACCCGAGCGCCCGCCCTCTTCCCTTTCTACCCGCAGCTGCTCCGCCAGGGACCCGAGCCATCTGCCGAAGCCCTTTTGTAACTCTTGCAAGCTTCAATCACCTGTCCTCGAGTTATCTACACAAGCCACTACCTTTTAGGTAGCCCGGGTTCAGCACTTTTTCCTTTCTACTTCGAGACTAGAATAATCGTGAAAAGGTCAAGCTATGCAGTCCCCCGAGCGCCACTAAAACTAGAAAGTTATAGTGACAAGAGATTTAAGGCAATAGACACATGCGACCAAATATCGGACGGCTGAATTCAAAGAAGAAATCTCACCCAATCTTGCTCCCCACCCCAGAAAAGAGAGCAAAGAGAATGAGGGCGGAAATGGCTAGAGGGAGGTGGCAAACCCTTACCTGACTAAAGCGGTGAGATCGGCTGTTGCCGGCCTAAAGAGCGAGAGAGGGGGACAGGCATCCCCTTAGGAAGCCTCCGGCTGCCCTTCTGCCCTTGCTCATTATCGCGGAATCGGAACTAGAAACTGCATTTGGATGCTATGGACTTAATCCATATAGAAACTTGGTCTGTGAAGAATAGACATCATCGGCTAGTAATGCCTCTTAGCCAGTATTTTATGTAGTTTCACAAGCATTTTCTTATTTTAACACATACATTGGAGGGGCTTCTCCAGAGTAGTATTGCTATTATTCACTCTGCTTTTTAGGTGAGGTAACTGAGGCCGCATGGAGCTACAAGACGAGCCCAAAGTTTGCGAGCAGTTCTCAGGTCCCTTCTTATTTGAAGCGGCGTTCTTTAGAGATACCAGACTGCTGTCAACAGATGAAAATTAATATCGATGGAGAGTCCTCCTTGCCGTAAAGGATAAACTTGAATCACTTGTGAGAAAATCTATGCACCTTGAGACGACCATAATGTTAAGTGAAATAAATTAGATACACAGCTTGAACGTCACATGGTTTCTCTTATATGAGAACCCCAAATATAAAGAAGGAAATAAAAGATAGCTAATAGAAAATAGGAAGATTTAAAAAATAAGGAGCTCTTTTGCAGAAGGAAAGGCGACCAAGAGAGGAGGGGAGGAGAAGGGGATGTAAAAAATGTGTTGTATACATGGACCACCTCCTTACGAGGAATGCAATCATTATGCACTGCAAACACGTACCAGTAAAAAATTAAAATTGATAGAGAAAAAAATTAACATTGAGGCCAGTTTTTTCCAAATCTTAAGGGCACCTGGTTTTTCTACCCCTTCACATTGCCCAGGAAATAGAACGATTTTGAGAATTCTTTACAAACTTTACTTTTCCTCATATTTAAAACATTAGACCTAACTGTATAACACTGTGAAGACTGACACAAACGAACTTGCAGAACAGGCGGTGTCCGCTGTCTGCTTGTCTTAGCTTCCCTAGCTAAGCCCACCTCCCGCTTGAGTGTGAGGCATCAGGAAGAGAACAGGACCCCTCGTTCTACATTCTTTCTGTGCACTTGTGCGTTAATCGTGCAAGACCGACGCTGTTTTGTGTTTCCCTGCTATTTAAAATTATTTTTTACATTTTACATTTTTAAGTAAGTTATTTCTTCACATGTCATGATTACAATAAAAGCTGCTTGGAAGGTATAGTAATGTGGCTTATTTCTTAAATCTTCCTTGAACGTTTGTTTTACTAGTTTAAATTAATCTCAAATTCATATTTGGGAAAGTGTTTCTCTAGGATGATATTTAAAAATAAAGTAACATTTGATGCTATTCTTAGATCAAGAATATCTATGCATTTGGATGAAAGTGCATATCAAGCTTAATTTTTCAGCAATTAGTAAAATTATAGGCTAATGATATATTTAAAAATATAAGAACATTTCATGATTCATACAACAAAGATAGCAAAGCTATTATCTCTCTGGTTATATTAGTCTTGTTTTATTTAAAAATATCTAACTTCCTTAAAATTATTCTTCTCTTGTACTGCATCCTATAATCAACTGGACTTCCTAAGAATGGCCAGTGTCAGGTCACGTATAAGCAAAGAATTAAGGTTAGCCTATTGTATTCACCTTGTCATCAGTAGATTAAATGTGTTGCATTTCAGATCTTTTGTGTAGCACTTCCCTTCTTCCAGCATTTTCTTTCATCCTAATCTAAGTTGTCTGCTTTGTAGCTATTCCCCTTGTAGACAAGTGACTTCGACGATGTGCGGAGTAGCAAATGCAAAGATTGTAGCTGGATTCTGGTCCGCACTTTTTGTTCAGTTACTACAGTTGTCTGCATTGCTTTGGTCTGAGACACCACCACCCTCTAGTGACCTAAAGGCAAATAACACGCAGTGTATTTCATTGAAGCGAATTTTTTTTTTTTTGCAAGTAAATTTTTGTTTACTTTCATTTACCTCTTAACATAGTCTGCTACTCATATTTTAACTATGTGATCACAAGATAAAAGAAATCATTAAATATTCTACATGGGTGATTTAATTAAGGAATAAAAATATCTGTATCATATCTTTCACTGAAGAGAATTTAAAATGACCTTTGTATGCTTTCCTTAGAGAACCTGATTTCTTTCCCAGGAGATCTACTCATCAGTACCTAACTGTGGTCACTTTGTTAACCTTTGAGTTCACAAACTTGCATCTCTGACTAATCACTCAACTAGTGGAGGGTTAAATTGAAAGACCACAGATCCAAAATTCTTCCCTAGACATATTTTAATACATAAATTCTTTAATTGCATCCCTCCTATATAGTTTTATATCCACAATCCATATCAGTATTTAGCTGGTGTTGATTCATTTTGATACTTACTTCTATTGAACTTCCACCAAGAAATATTAAACATGGATATAAAACAAGATTAATAGATCCAGGGGTGTAGTTCAGGCGTAGAGAGCTCACCTAGCATGTACAAAGCCCTGGGTTTGATCCCCAGCAGGGAAAAAAAAAAAAAGACTAATAATTAGTGTCATATAATCAGGCCCATCATTAATTCATGATCAAATGTATCTGAAATTTTTTCTACGTGAACTAGTTGTTAATTTAAGTACTTTGTTATTCATTCATGCAGCAAATACTCATCGAGCACCTTGTGACAGACATGTTCTTTCACTAGGGATGCAAAAGTAACACCTAAAACCCAACATTTCTGAGGGATTTATATTTTAATGGGAATCTTTGGCAAAAAGGAAGATGATCAAGAAAGGAGGGAAGGGGAAATGCATGTAAAAAGATGTGCTGTGTACATATACCAACTCCCGGAATGTAATCATTATGCACTGCAAACATGTACTAGCACAAAAATTAAAATTGAAAAAGAAAAAATTAATATTGAGGCCAGTTTTCTCCAAATTTGGGGGGGCGGCTGGATTTTGTGCCTCTTCACATTGTCCAGGAAATAAAAAGATTTTGAAAATTCTTTACAAACTTTACTTTTCTTCATATTTGAAAAATTAGACCTAACTGTATAACATTGTGCATTAATAACTTTCCTGTCACTGGGAAAAAAATACCTGAAACCAGCAGCTTCTAGGAAGAGAGGTTATTTTAGCCCAGTTTCAGCCCAGGCCGAGCAGCAGAGAGGGGAGAGCAGAGGGGGAGGGATGAGAGGCGTCTCCGACTTCCTGGTGTGTCACTGCAGCTTCAGCTTTAGTTTCACACGGTGCCCCGCATAGGCTGCTGGCAGGCACTGTGCTCCTGTCACACTCTTTGTAGGGCGGGGTGCTGGCCTTCCAAGCCTCCTGCTGAAATATGGGTGGAAGCCTCTAGGACCTCAAAACTCATGCCTGAAAACCCAGCACCGTGTGGGTATGCGGATGGCAGCAGGGTCGGCCCTGGCGTGGCCCCCTTGGACGATGGCTGCAGTAGGCGCGAGGTGCCTGGAGGGCTGAACTTGGGGATACACGGATGGCAGCTCTGAATGAACAGGTGTCCCAGCGACTCTGCCCTCAAATGCCAAGATATACTTTGTGCCTGTGAGCCTGTGATGGATAGGTTCTTGACCTCTGAGATGCCTTCAAGACTTTTTTCTTCTTGTCACTGTACAAAGTACTTGGCTTCTTTTTGATCCTAACCTTTTGAGCAGCCATCCTCTCCTTTGCTCCACCTTTGCAGGTGCCTCCTTTCTCATGAAAATGCAAACTTTCCAAATCAGGAAGCTCTGCCATTTGCTCCTGATTCTTACTGTAGATCTGGCTAAAAGCAGTCAGCAGTACTAATGCCACAGCCTGAATTTTAGTTTGCCTTTGAATTTCGTCTGCCAGATTAGCGTTCCATCCTTAACCTCAGGCTCTCATAGTTTCAGGACACGGACGAAACGAACACACATTTTCTGGTCGAGTATAGCACACATGGCCTCTAATTCAGCTGCCGATGGAGGCTTCATTCACAATGGAAACCTCCTAGACCTGGCTTTACTGTCTGCCTTCCTGTCGGCATTCTGGTTTTCTGAGACCTGACCAGTATCATACAATAAGCTCTGCTCACAACATTCTAGGCCTTTGCTAGTCTACATCTCCAAACTTTTCCAAAAGCCTCGCACAGACCAGGTTCAAAGACTTCTGAACCGCATGGTCAGGTACAGTCCTCGCCATGATCCCACTCCTGATACCAGTTCTCTGTACTAGTCACTTTCTCGTTGCTGGGACGAAACGTCTGATATCCCTGAGTTACAAGAGGAGGGATACATTTTTGTCTCGCGGTTTCAGTGGCGTCAGTTCAAGGTCAGCGTGCTCCAAGGCAGAAATGGCCTGGCAGAGGAAAGCTGCTCACTGCAGGGTGGCCAGGACGCAGAGAGAGAAGGGAGGAGCCGGGACAAGGCGGGGATGGAAATTACTCAGAAAATCCAGAATATTTTAAGGCATACCAATGATATAGAAAATGCTCATCAATACTCATGATTGCAAAACAGATGAAAACCAGATATGAACTTTAGCAAATCAATAACCAACAAAACTCCTGTATTTCCTCATGTGCCCTTTCCTGGCATCTTAATGGCTTCCATGAATTCTTCAAGGTTACGTTGGTCGCAGTTGATATTGCTGGAAGATGTGTTTAAATGTGCAATTTTGGCGCATTCATCATCTGCAGTCACTGCAAAAGACCGATGAAACTGAAATACTAATAGCTATCACAGAACCGTGAACCTGTGTGGCTCTATGAAAGTCACTGGAAATACCAAATGCCCTTGACAGTGAAACTGGCACCGATGGAGCCGCTGCTCTGTCCCTCTCTGCAGTGAACACCTTGGAGGATGGAAAGACACGTAAAGTGTATAGTAAAGGAGTCTATTAGCCAGGGTTGTGAGAAAAAAATTAAACATAATATAATCAGAGCCATAACAGTGGTAATTGTTTGTTTCCTGTGGTTCAGAAGCAAGTAACCCTTGAGAAAATATGTGCACCCATATATGACACACACATTATCACAAAATTTCAAAGGTAACATCTCTTCTAGAGTTTATATCCGAGAATGTATTTAGCTCCAAATGAATGTTTTATTATCATCTGATGAACTCTTGGAGGCAAATATTCCTCAGAAGTGAGCCTAACAAAGCTGCACTGATAAATTTTTCTGGGCTTTTGGCACATCTGCTCTGCCTGTATCACGTGATCTAGAGGTCTCACAAGACTGTGCTCCAAATCATTTCCTTCTACATCGAAACAGGCAAACCACGTACTTTCTGGAAATGTCAGGTTTTTGTCCAGTGTCAGACATAGAAATAACACATATTTTGAAGACTTTTGTCTTTTTGTGCTTAGTGAATGTTTCCAAAATACAGTAGCCTTACAGGAACTCTTCATTTAACAAGCAAGTTGTCTTCCATGACTAATCTGTTATATGAATAGGTCATTAAATGAGGAACTGTATATAGTACATCTGATATTCAGAAGAAATGCTCACAAGAAACTCCAACCTGAGGACTTTGCTTTTATTTGCGTAACTGCAAAATTGTAATGTATAAGAGAACATAAAAGTACAGCACCGTATAAGCAAGGTGTACTGTACATAAAAAAAAGACATTGAAGCTCTTTGAGATGTACAGAACTGTTCAAGAAAAAAAAAATTAGGCTCTAAGCCTGTTGAGCGGCATGTTGTAAATTTGAACATGAGCCTTGGTCTTAAGTCTGAACAGTCATTAAACAGGGAGGTCGTTAAAGGAGGAACATTTAGTGTCTCACCAAAATCAATTCAGCTGTCTTTGCTAAATCGAACACCTGAGTGTACTCAAGAATTCTGTACCATGTCTTTTCTCCAGTTTCCTTAAATCTCTAGCAATTTTTTTTTTAATGGTGCAGGGCCTAGACTCAGGGCCTTATGCTTCCTAGGCAAGCACTCTACCACTGAGCCAAACCCCCAACTCTCTAGTAATTTCTTACTGCAAACTGTACATTGTAGCTAACACAGTGACTCTGGATTCTATGATTTTCTTCTGTGTATCACTGTTGGACAGTTACTTCACCTGTGTTCAGACTGCCAAAATTACCCATCCATGTCTGCTTTTTTGCCTGTGGATCGATCCCCCTGTGCCTCTGCTCATGTCAGCAAATCCCAGGTTGCTTTGGGCTGTATTACATCAGTACGCCTTGTTTAACACTGTGTGTTATACAACTTATAAAAGTACTTTCCCCTTTCTTGGCCTTCTGCACATTTTACTTGTACATGTAAATCTCACTGTATGTTATTACTTTCAAAAGGCAAACAGTATTTTATATTTACCCCATTAGCATTTCCCATGCCTTGGGCACACCCAAATTTCCATTCATTTTGCTATGCCAAAAGTGCATCCTTTGTTATTAGAGACCTGCTTAGTTTTTAAATGTTCTTTCATCGTTATTTTCAAAATATACTTTGCATACCAGGTCAGTTCTTGTTCTCAGCACTACGCCTTGACCACCTTTCGGGTTGCACCTTTCTGACATGTTGGCTCATTCGTACCATTATCCCTCCTCACAGGCTTTCCTCCCTCTGGATGCTTTTGAAGACTTTCCCGTTTTTGGCTTTGAGCAATTTAATTCTGAATGCCCTCCCCGTGCATTTCTGTTTGAGGCTCTCAGCTTCTAGCGCTTGTTTTCCTCAGTTACTACTTATCTAAAAAGACTTGAGGA
The DNA here is from genome assembly GCA_004026905.1 of Hystrix cristata. Taxonomy (NCBI): domain Eukaryota; kingdom Metazoa; phylum Chordata; class Mammalia; order Rodentia; family Hystricidae; genus Hystrix; species Hystrix cristata. The sequence continues at coordinate 36,991 of PVJO010003114.1, read as the reverse complement.
CCCTTTAAGACTCCTCCAAACACAGGTGAAGCTCCTCTTCCGCGCTTTAGAAACATGAGGAACATCAAAGTCCTTCTATCCTCAACTCAGGCAGAATACAAGGCTCCACAGAGAAACGCTTGCAAGGAGACCTGCAAACTTGCTCACGGAAGTAACTAGAAGCACGAACTGCAATTGCCTTGTCTTTCTCCAATTACCATTGGGTTCCACAGCCTTACAGTGAGCACGCTGAAAAATGCTGCCTGGCATTGCAAGTGGAAGATGAACCCTGGCTTGAAGTTCTCTGCTCCTATTTTTACTTCTCATCTCCAAATTTGTGTATTATCTCTGTTTTCTGTAGCCATGAAGTGAAAGCTCAGCAGATTAAACTCAACTTCCTATATCACAGGCATTTCTTCCAGCTAAACTCTACTGGTGTTGACAAATAGTTTATTGCCATTCATTAAAAAAATCCCCAAACCTCATCATTTCTTTTTCCCAAGAAGATAATTCCAAATTCTTACTAACCAGTTTTGTTACAAATTCCCAGCTTAACTCCATGGTTAGAAGCACTGATAAAGTCCTTTTGACATTTAGAATTGCTTTACGGCCCAACAAAGTGCCTAACTAAATGTTTCATGTGTAATCGTTGACAAAATTTGCAGGCAACTTCTAAGGAATCTGTATCTTCCACTGAAGCACAGTTGGACTGCTAACTTGCAAGTTTTCTCAATTTGTGAAGAAATAGCCTTATGAAGCCTTGACAGGGGAAAAAATAAGGTTTACCTTGACACTTAAGTGTACCCACTGGTTTATATAGTTGTCCTTCTTACAAGTATGAATTCAAAATAAAAGCTTTAGCAATCAAGAGTGTTTTTCAGTAAGCAACCATTTATTCTATATTAGCACTGGGGAAAACTAACTGATCAAAATCTATGAAGAAACTAACAGTATTAGCTAATGCCAGATTCTTGCTAAAAGTCAAAGACTATGTGTAGGGTCAGAGATCTTAGGTCTTGAACCCCCTTCAGGAATTTCACTCAGCTTCTACGGAAACTCAAGAGGCACCAGGCATGGCATCTAGTGTTCTAAATTGAGTCACAAAGGCCGGAGAGGGACAGCACTGAGGTGGCTAGAGTCTGTTCTTGGTGAAAATCTGTTACTTATTCAGCATGGCTAACCTACAGATTTTGTTAAGAACACTGGACTCTGGGGCAGGTGTGAATACTGAAAGAAAAAAACTGAAACAAAACAAAACATGAATTTTTATTGTATGTAATAGTTTCAGTTTAATTCTGGATGGCACTGAAAGGTGGTAAACAGAAAAATAACATAAACCAAATTTTACTATAGTTAAAAAGAACATTCTGGAGTCTGAGTCAACGTTCAATGAGGCAAACTAAGTACTACTAAAAACCTACTGCTCGCCATAGGACAATTTAGGAGGCAACCGCAATATCCCAGCCTATAAACCAAAGCAGTGATAGTATCAACAGAGCGGCATATGTCTGAAGTTAGGCAAAATTCCCAATTCCAGGTAAATGAGATTTTGTTTCAAGAGGGAAGGCAAAAGAGAAATCTAAAGGATCCTCAAATTACTGATATTATCAGTGCGGAATATGTGAGATACCAGAGTGGTCTGAATTTAAAAATGATACAGGCATCAGAGATATAAATTTGGTGCTCTGTAACACAATAAGCACCTGAGAATTTTTACATAAGTACAGAGTGTAATAAAATACACACATAAGCACAACACAGAGGGGAGTACAGATGGCCAATATTCACTGTATACTTATATATCGGACACTAGTGTAAACATTTATAAAATTTCATCAAATTCCTACAAGGCAATCCCAGTTAATGGGCATGATACCTCATGCACAGTGATCGCCCCCAGGGTCACAGAACTACTATAAACTAAAATTAATCTGCTGAGAGAAATAAAATAAAAAAATCAAGTTTCACTGCCAACTCTACCACAGGTAACATTCACTGAGTCAGACTTTACCTCCTATTACATTCAGATCGGAGGTGTTCAGCCCGAGGTGACCTCACTGACAACAGGCCACATATACTTCACATTTAAGAAGGTAGCAAATTGCCTTTGTTCTGGGTTCAACATCAGCAACTTTAAATTACTGTTGTTTTCAGTGTTCAATGTGTTCCAGTTCAATTCTAACAGGATTATTACAAAATTCCTTTTTTCCCTCAGGTTCCCCATATACAATCTTTCTGGTTCTCTAAGTATATGATGAGGTCCTCCAAGTTTAAATTTACCTCATTTTACTCACTTAAAAATTAACTTGCTTTTGGAGATTGATGGTTCTAATTTTTGGAAGACATTATCTCTACTGAAATATAAAGACCTTTTCTCCACTAATTGAGGTCTTTAATAATTTATCTAGTTACTGTATTTTTACTTCAGTACCTTGTATTTGGCTAAACAGACACTTAGAAACACACATATACATACTTTTAAAATTTGTATATTCATGAATGCTACAGTACCCTCTACCCTGATTTAAGCACCAATTAACTCGATGTGGCTGGGAAAGATACCAAAGTGTTTACTGAGCTCTCTCCATTTGGTTCTCATCCCTTCTGATACCATAAACATCAAGGCTCCAATTTAAGATTAAAGTTACTTTCCTTACCATCACCATTGCTGTAGGTTCATTCCCTCCCCTATTTGACAGCTCTTCAATAATTTTTCCCTCTTTCATCATTTGTTTTCCTTTCTATGGGGCAACAGTCAGGTGTCATAGGACACAGGAGACAATGCGGAAGAACTCTCAATGGCCAAAGCTGGAACAACGAGCAACAAATAAATATAAATGAAGGCCTACAGACATAAATGGAAAGGTATTTAAGAATAATTCCAAATATGTATAGATATCCACTTCCAACAAGAGGTGGAGCTTAATTCTCCTAATCATACAGTGGTGGAGTGAAATTAGTAAAACTTGCTTCAAAATATAAGTTAAAAAAAATGGTAACTACAATGGTAATGCAGGAAACCCTACCATAACCAGATGTGGACATTATGTGCCACTCATAAATCAGATAGGTATACAGAGGTATGGGTGTACCTCTTTGTGTTCTTTCCAAACACCCCACTGCACCAGTGAAATAATGAGAAAAAGTACAGCCAGATCTACAGCGGGGTAGGGACATTCTATGGGACACCTGCCAGGACTTCCTCAAGTCACCAAAAGCAAGAAAGAACGAAACAGTCACAGACCAGATACTAGGGAAATATCACAATTACTGTAACATGGTATTCTAGACTGGGTCTTTGAACAGATTAAGGGGAAAATCATAAAGTCAAACAAAATTTGGAGTGTAATTACTATTCTAACGTTAACGTCTTAATTTTGAAAAGTACAGTAACTTAAGGTGATAACAACAGTAGAAACTGGGTGGGGGTATTTGGGAACTGTCCTCTGTACAATGTCTGCAACTTTTCTATAAATGTAGTTATTGCAAGGGTGTGTATCTTCTAATAATTGGCTGAAGTTAGTTTCTTTACCAATTATTAGATTAAAAACATCTGAACAATTGGTTTCACAATCTCGTATTTTCTCAAAGACTTTGTTTTTACTAGATGCAACACTGAAATCTGTCATCAAGTACAGGGTGAGTCCCAGTTAGCTCTCTCGCGGGTCCCTCAAGCAAGTTTGTAATTTCCTGATGCTTTCACCTAACTTGTCTTTGGAACTGTGTAAAGATGGTCTTATGCTTACAGAGCTCATGCTGAACTTGGATACTTGTTACTAGACACCACCCGACAGTGGTCAGATGAAATGATTCCAAATGGAGACTCAAGAATTTTTAGTAGTTTAAATGGAGAGCTGCTGGAAGCTATAATAAAGTGATAGCACTCATATACAAAAAAGCAGACAAAAATTAAACAAAAGGAAAACTAAGTTAAAAATACACATTAGATCACAGCTTAAAAATCACTAGTTTATTTCTAACAAACACCACTTGATGCTTGACTCACAGACTTTATTTACATTTTTCTACAGCATCATTTCCTTATGAAATGAACTAGTACAGCTTAAACCAAATAAAATCAAAATCATCTGAATTGTCTGTCAACTCTTATTAGCTAAATTTGCAACCTTGCAATTGCTTAGTACAGTCAAAGTTTTAAATACAGAAAGCACAAGAATAAACCAATGATAACATGTAGAATCTAGATGATCAGGTGGACTTTCGAAAAGTCTGAGGCACAATTACAAGAGTAAAAGTTCTTGTGCAACCTATAGTAAACGCAGCAAGGAAAATTAAGACATAAAAAACATGGGAAAGCTCACTGTAAAAATATTACCAAAATATTTCTACAGAAGGTATTTTGTATTCATCTTTAGATCAGTTGAAAACACTTTAAAATAAAAAACAAATGTAATTTTGTTTGGTCTGTCAACTAAACACCTTCTTTTTATTTAAACTGCGGCAGACAATGTTAAAAAAACAAAAGAGCGATCAGTACCCATAACAGAAAGACCCCAAGCACACCTGCTGATTCCCCTTCACATACTTACCTTGCATTGTCACTGAAGACACTGTTAAGAGAAACCTTATTTTCAAACCAGAAAACAAAATGGAGCTCAAGTGACCAAATTTTAATTCTGAGAAATAAAACTCTGAAAGCATTTTAAGCCATAAGTTTTTTCATGTAAAGGGAAAAACAATGATTTTTTTATCATGCAGAAATCAGCATTCAATTGCTATTGAGAAGAAAATGTTATGCGGTAAAGTCACACACCTCAAGGCAAATGTTCACTTGAATTCAGTCTCTGCTGGCCTTTCACCAAAAAAAGAAATACGCTTCAAAACCTTCAATTTGTTCATCAAGTACAATTTTGCCTTTCCTAACCTACTGTATTTGGTAACTAGATTTTTTAAAACAAGATATTGCACAAACCTTTTTAGACTTTTACCGAGCATAAACGTTCTGAAACACAGGCAACCACATTAGTAGAGAACAGATAAACTATTAGAAGTTTCTTTCCTTGACCAATTTATGGGTCAGAAAGGGAAGTAAGTAACACCTCGCTCCTGCAATCCACAAGATTCATCTGCATTAAATGTGGTGATGCACAACTGGTATACAGTTGCATAAAAGAGAGACAATGAATAATTCTAAGGTACCCTTAGCATAGGGAACTTAAAATGTAGTTTCTAATTGGTTGCTTTGTAACCTGCTTTGCATTTTTGTGGCAGCTTAAAAATACAAACAGGTTAATTCTTTTCCAGGTCAATACAGCAGGTCTTTTCCAAACAGTTTACCAATCCTGTTTTGAGGCCCTGAAGTTCAATCAAGCCTCAGTAGTCCTGTCTTTGCCAACACACAGGATATATTTATAAATGAGAAAAATAAGAATTTAAATTAGGAAACAAAGTACTTTGTTGAAGCTGAGATGGTTTTAAGTGAATTTTTTCACTTACATCCGTAAATAATGAACGACAAAGCTTCTATTTGGGGACCTTATGGCTTAAAATGCAATTTACTTTTAATTTCACAAATAAACACAGAGTATTATTCTGAAAAACAATAAAGGCATGCACCTCTACTAGCAGATTTAGCACTTCTGACCAAGTAAGACATCAACTTCTTAAAAAATGTTTCATGCACTGTACTGGTTTTTTTTTTTAAGATGTAAATTTTAATACATTATTTCTTTTTTGAACTTGAACGGGAACCAGAATGGGATGATCCAGATGACGACCTGTGGTGCCTGTAAGACATAATAGAGAAACCAGGCAACCTAATAAGCTAAAGAGAGATTTCAGAATTCATTCTAAAGACTACAAAAAATTAAACACCTTGATGCTGGCAAAAGGAATAATTAAAAATTAAAATATAAGCTTACACAAACAAAATTATCTGGTAGTTAGACTTCAGATGTGAGCCCAATAACCGTATAATTGTAATCAAAACCCTCTACAATTTAGAAGTATCTTCTCATTTCAAAATATAGCCACCTCTCAATTATTTAAGGTAATGAAGAAAAGCCTTGCAAAATGCATAAAATTACACATAAATGTACAACAAAGACATGTAAACTTGGTAAGGGAAGTGTAACTAAACCAATTTCTCTGTTATACTACACAAAGTGTAATAAGCCTATATGTAAAACAGATACAGCAAGGCTTCTGACTGTGTATGAGAAAATATATTCATAAATAATTAAGTTTTGGAAATCTAGGTCACACGAAATGATTGTACAATTAGTTATAGTGTTATATTCATGCAGCTAATATGAATAATTCAATATCAACCTGGGTAAAGTAGTGGTGTTCCGTAGGGGTTGGCCCTGGGCTCAGGGTTGTTTAGTGTTTTCACCAATCACCTGGCTTATGGAATAGAGAACATGTTCATTAAGTTTAGATGACAACAAACTAGGGGGATTATATGTGGCTAAGATAAAAATTTGCGGAAGTGGTAAGAAAGCAACAGAGTAATTCACTCAAAGTACAGAATAATTCTTACAAAGAAACAAATACACATAAACAAGACGATGTGTAATCATACTATCTGAACTTCAAAATGTGAAGAAGCAAAACTAATCATTCTGTACAAGTAGGAATGAGACAGTCCTACTAGTGAACCCAGCTACTATCATACTTTATGATATCTATTTCTACAAGCTAAGAGGATATGGATAATCTACAAAATTGTGAAGCCACTAAAATGATTAAATAATTAGACATTGAAAACCAAGAAAAATTAATAAAATTGAGTAATATCAGCCTGTTGCAGAAAGGGCTGACAGTTAACAACTGCACCAGTCATATTTTAAAATGTCAAGACAGTAATTTAGTAAAGGTACTTCTTTAAAAAAAAAAATGGACTTGGACTGCAAGGAGCTATGAGGAATAATTTCCTTCTGGATAAGGGCAAGAAACAATTTCCTATGGAAATACATTTCTATATATTTAGAGGACAGATTTCCAATGATCTGAAAGTTAACATTTTATTAGATGCTCTAGATCCCTATTTTGAATATTTAATTGAAAACAGCATAATTAATATAAAAATCAACTTGCAAATTACTTCAACAGTTTCTGAACTGCAATCTTTAGAAGACAAAAATAACCGAGAGTTGGCTATAATAATACAAATGGAAATAAAAATTTAAACAATGAAAACATCAAAGAATAGTCTGATCTACAACCTTTCTAAACTTGATTCAAGAACAAAGCTAAACAAAGTAATCTTGTTTTTGATGTTTTAAAGATAAGAAGTATAATTTAAAGTTGAAAAAAGGAGGTAGATACTTAAACCCTCAACTAAGAAGTCTATGAATACACTTTAAGAACACCCACTCTTATTTCTACAGAAACCCAAACCTTTCGGGTGACCGTGATCTTGTTCGTCTTTTTTTGCGATCACCAGGTGAAGAAGATCTAGAACGACTTCTCTTTCTGTTCCTCTCAGGAGATGATGATGAACTTGAGTAAGATCTTTTTCGAGGGGAAGAAGAGCCCCTGTGGGACCTGGAGCTGGATCTTCATTGATTGAGAAACAAATCAAACATTTCATTAAAAAAAGAAATGAAGAAGATTGTTCAGTTTGCAAAAATAAGCAAACAAAATTTATAACTATGAAAAATTTATAAGAAGGAATACTTACTGCTTATACTCAACAGAAGACTTCTGGATCAACCATGACAATATTCTATTTAAATACAATTATTTTAATTTCATCTCTTTTTAAGAGCTTTAAGTATTTATTGCTTGTGATTAAAAATCAGCTTACATAGAATTTATTTTTCTATGTTTATTACTTTTCAATTTAAAGTATATAAATAGTAAAATCAACAGATAACTGTAATTGTGTAACTTAATATTCAGAAATTACCTCCTTGCAATTGGGGAGAATGTATGCTATATACAACTTCCTGAGGAAAATACACATAGTATTTCCTTGTGGAATTATGCAACTCATTAAGATGTTATAGAAAAATGAGAGATATTGGTACAAGAACAAGAACGAACATTAACTATAGGAAACTGCTAAATAGTCAAAGAAAAATGATTAAGATTTTATATTCACAGTATTTATTTTTATGAAGTAACACTATTCATGAAGTATGACATGTTGACATTCACATGTTTCAGGCAGAAGTAAATGTGCAGTAATTAAACGCAAAATTTTCTTCATTTACATATTTTGGTTGAAGGAATTTAGCTCAAACTTCCCAAAAAATTCACCTTTGGGCTTAAAATAAAACCAGAAAGCCCAAAAGGAGAATTCTTTGGAAAGTTATGAGCAATAAAAATGTTTGGGAAGGATATGAAGGTTGTTCTGTAAGCCTTAATTACAGTGTTTCCCAAAGGGAATACCAAAACTTCAGGATTTTCATTTAAGAGACATTAAAATAAAAAAAATAGTATTAATACATAAGAAAAGACATTTGCTCTTTGTTTTGTATTGGTTTAATACATACGTGCCTAGTATTCTTTTCTCTGTAATATGGTACAGTTGCCCTGAGATGCTACCTTTGGCTCAAATAAGCTATAATTGTCAACTTCAGTATGAATTTCCATGTTAAGTTGGATTTCAGTGGTTTTTTGGTACATTTGTATAATGTCTTTACCATACAATCAATAAATTAACTTAAAAGCAAAGGCAGCACATTTTGACTAGCATTTCTAGAGAGCAAATACTAGTTTATATAGAAATTATTTCTCCTTTACGGTTTTATTAAAAGCAACCTAATAGCAATATATTAAGAACATGTCCTACCTAAACTAACCAACCATACTATACTTGATTTATTTTTTGGAGACCAGATCTTGCTGTGTAGTTCAGGCTGGATTTGAACTCACTATGTAGCACAGGCTGGCCTCCAACTCTTGGCAATCCTGTTGCCTCAGCCTCTCAAACGCTGGGATTATAGGCCTGTGCCACCATGCTTGCCTATACTTGATTTAGTTTTAAGAGGGATGGCTATTCTACAAATACTGTGTTTATAAAGCTGTTCAGAATTACAGAGAATTGAAAATATGTACAGCATAGTCCCCATAAACCTTATCTAATAGAGATAACAAAGCTGCTTCTGTTAATGTGTCTAGCAAAACAAACCTTGTTTTGAGGTAGTTTTTCTTCTTTTTAATAATAGAATTTCAGTTGCAATATTACTTTTTCTTGAACTAATCTACAAAAATGATGTTAATTAGAGATCTGATGGTAAGACTTGGTTTCACCTTCCTATTTCATATCTCATTACCAAAATAACAGACCTTGCATACACAATATGAAATAGCCACCTTAATTCAATCATGGGAATGTCTTGGCAAATTGCTGGCAATGGAAACATTTCATGGTGAGAAAATTAAGCTGAGGCAAGTGCATTAGTTTTCTAATGCTGAAATAAAATTGACAAGTAGAAGCAAAATAAGGGGGGAAAAGCAGCAACATCTTCTGCAGCCTATTTTTTCTCTCTGCTTTACAGAGAGATGCTACCTCATTCACCTTGATTTCGACCCACGAGATCTCGAACGTTCTCTGGAACTGGAACGAGATCTTGACTGCGAACTGGAAGAACTTCTTGAACGGGACCTGGAACAACATGGAAGCATTTTTTTTTCCAGGACCACTTAACTGAGCTTTGTGATATGAACACTGAAAGAAAAATATGCATTAGAGTCCATTTTCATATTAACCAAAAAACTGTACAAGATACACATTTTCAAAACAAAGTATTTTAAGAAAGGTTTTAACAAAAAAGACAAAAAAAAACAACCATTACTTTTTATTCTGATTACACTAACATCATTACACTATAATTAGATGTCACCCAGCGCTAACACATCCAGAAGACAGACTGCAGAGTTTATTATTTAATTAGTCTAGAGTGGTCCTAAAACTGATTCTATTTCCTTGGTGTTTATGTACATTACATGTTAAATGCTAGCGCATGCGTATTTGATCTCTATGCTTTTCCACTCACTGTTAGGGGATTAAAATATACTAATAATCCTGCCACGGTTACATGTAAACCTAAATCACATCTTTAATTTGTTCCTGCAAAAAGAAATTGTTACATTTTTATCTGAAAATTATTTTATAATCACTATTTTATGCTTTCAGGTTTTATGTTGTATTCAATTAATGAACACTTAATGTTAGAGGTTCTTCTTATCTAACACTTTATTCCTAAATGATTAAAACCCAATGACCTTGTAAGATTTGTGAATAAGAATTTTCAAGAGAAGGCTACTTAAAGTACTGTTTTTCTCTCAGCTAAAAATTTATTTTCATCTATAATATGCATTTCATATGACCCAAAAAAAGAATATTCATGTAATAACACCAGCCAAGTCTTTTTTATTCCTAGACACCCCAAATAATGAGTACCAAGTCAAAAGAACTAGAAGGCTGAGTGAGTTCCTTTATTTGGAATATTGACATCAAACTGAAATATTAAAAGTTGTGTAACATGCAATTATCTTGATAATGCCTAGAAAATCTGTATACTAGCTTCTAAAATTTTGAATAAATCTCATTTACTTAATGGATGCTATCTATTTAGATACTTAAATATCATTATCATTACAGCTAATGATTTAATTGTATTTTAAGTCTATTTCAATAAAAGGGATGATGCTAAAATAGGGAAAGGAAGTTTCATATTAAGATTTTGCATTTCTGAAAATACTGGACAATAACTACAGGGCACCAAGACAAAAAGGCTTTCAAATGGTGACATGAATGAAATTCTTAAAGTAGAAAGAAAAGCTATTTAAAAAAAGAAATAAAATTTATAAATAAAGAAGTTAGATACTGACATTTTGACTGGTGTTACCCTTGACCTGTACCCGTTTACCTGGACCTAGACCTTGAACTTGAGGGGGAGGATGAGCGAGATGAAGATCGTGAAGATCGAGACTTTGATCGACTTCTTCTGTTAGGTTTCTTTTTATTACTATCTTCTTCTTCGCTGGCATCAAGATTATATTTTGAGAGATCAGCATCATCTTCATCCTCATCCTAATAAAAATTCAAATATATGTTTAGACATTTGGGTATTAATGCTACCTACTAGGAAAGATAAACAGGTCTGTGTAGTAGGAGCACCTTTATGCAAATATATTATAAAAACCTTGAAGAAAATTCATTCTCAATTCTGGAATTTACTTATTAATTCTCCATCTTGGCTAAACAGATTTCATTACTAGCTCAGATAGTTCATATATAAACCTGGAAGTCATAGTCATTCCCTCTTCTGTCACAACCTATTACCACTTAACAAGTTAGCAACAGCATTTCCAATTCTAGCTCTTTAGAAGTCCCTGATTCTATCACCTTTAGTCTGAATTAGGAATTCTGTTCCTTTTTCCTCCATTATTGTGGTAACTTCTTAGCTCGCCTCCCTAACTCTGGAAATCCACTTTGCTTTTCTAGTATCTCAACATACCGACACTCATCAATCTGAAAGACATACCAGATAAACATAACTCAAACACTTGTTTCTTAAACACTTGAATTTCGGGGCCTCTTATGATCAGACTCTAAAGTACCCTGAATCTGTATGTGTAAGAGCCAGACCATAAAAACATCCTGGCCCCACAGAACACACATCACTAGACTAAAGTGGGGCTTCTCTCCTCATTCTCTCCTTTGTTCTAACCACACAGGCCTGTGCACAGTACTTTTCTTGGAATGTTGCTGGCTTGCTTCCTACTTAAAGAGACTGTTTTTCTGCCTGAAGGTGCTCTTATCCCAGCTTTTTCTGGTGTGGCTCCTTCATATCATTCAAATTTCACCTTCTCAGAAATTACCCCCTGAAATCAAAGTACTTCTTTTTATTATGTATCTATTAATCATATCACGTGACTTCATAACACTCTGTCTGATGTTTGCATTTGTATGTGCCTCCTATAGAGAAGGATGGCTCGGTCTTCAACAGCATTGTCTCTTCAAAACAAACTATGTTCAGCGGAGTGGGAACTCGATTCTTGGTGAACATGTATCACTGAAGGTCCACAGCTGTCAAGAGCACTCATTCAGTGGTTCAAATAAGACAAAGAGGAAGCTGGATGCGGAAACTACTCACCTCATCTAACTTATATTTAGAAAGATCTTCATCCTCATCCTCTTCTTCTCCCTCTGATTCTTTATCATCAACTTCCTTTAATATAGATGCAGGACCAACCGCCTTCCCTCTGTACTTTTTCTTTTTACGCCCAAACTAGAGAAAAAGTTTCAAATATTTTTATAAGCTGAAATTGCATTGAATATTTTGTAAAAAATTATTAATATTATCTAGAGTAGTTACAATTTCCTACAAAATAGTGAAGTAGCTGGAAAAGTCTTGAACTGTATTTACAAAAATGAGACACTTACAAAAACATTCCTCTGCACGAAAGATATTTTCTGACATATTTTCCTAATTTGTATTCAATCTATACACTTATATAACTTACCTCATCATATTCTCCATCAGATTCTTCTCTTTCTATATATTCAACATTTTCTCTTTCATTAAAACCACCACCATATCCTAAAAAAGGGATATAAGAATTCATTCAAGTAACATAATATTTACGATACTTGCAAAAAACAAAATCTAATCAATGGCAGTTGCCTATCCATCTGGTACATTTATTAATCTTTCAAAAGCAAGTTAAAAGTCACTACTGAGACCAGTTTCAAAGTTAGCTTTCTTAGTTGGAAAGTCGTATGACTATACTTCTAGCTCCCCTCAATTTCAAACTGTTCTATATGAAAAGTAATTCATGGACTATATGAATGGAAAACATTTCCTTAAGCTTCTGCTATAACCATATTTTAAAAGGACTTTTGATCCTGTACCATAATTCTGGGAGGAGTAGGCCCAGTAAGAACCATGAATCAAATTTTACTTTTTTTCAATTCCAGATAGTCTGAAATCTTTCTTTTGCTAAGGTAAAATGTACTGTAGGCCCCTAAGAAGAGCTTCAAAAATTGTTACTTTGTAATTCCTGAAAAATTATGGTAAATATAAAGTCAGAATAAAAGCCTTTGTCCTTCATTTAATTATTTTAACATAACTGCTTTTTAGTACATAGTTAAAAATCACTCAAGTTCTCTGATGTAAACTTTCAGATTAAAAACATTCTATTAAAAAGTGACTAAGACCAGCAAAATCACTATTTTCTGACCCAACAGGTCATATATTCCAGAGCAGTACCAGTACTTAAGGCCTCATGAGGCAGCAAAATGTTTTTAAATTTGGCAGTCCCAAACATAAAAAAATCCACATTTTCAAATTTTACTTCGTGAAAGAAAATCACGCAGATAAAACACCTTTTCTATTATATTCTGTTCTAGCCAACACTTTAGTATTTCTCATTCTCTCCTTCAAGTTACAGAAAGAGTCTGTTGAAAACGAAGACATTACTAAGGTACGTGACATAAACTTGTACAACAAAGCCAACCCATAAAGTTCCCCTATACCTGGGTAACACAGTAAGAAGCTTTCTACCCTAAGTATGAGTGTGTCACTTACATTAAATAGGTGAATTACAGAAATGATGTGGATGATTCTTTCAACTCTACTACTTTAAAACTACAAATAGTGTAAAAATTTCTCCTATTCTTGTCACCTCCCACTGTACTCCTCTCTACAAAAATCGCGAAGTGTTTCAGCAAAAGCGAAGACTGCTGGGCAGGAAAGTAGGAAAGGTTCAGGACACGAGAAAGACAGAAAACAACAAAGTAAGAGGGTGATAAGCATAAACTGCGCCAACTGCGTTTGCTAGACGGTAACTCTAAAGACAGTTTCTTAAGATTAAAATTTTAAAAACTATTAAAGCTTTTTAGACTTTAATCCTAAAAGCAATCAAAGAGGTTTTAAAAGGAGTTTTCAATTTGGAAAACAAACACAGCAATACCCACCCACCTCTGTGGCTGCAACTGGGTAGATTATTTTTCCATGACAAGACAGAACAACACAACAGTATTTTTGTACAATATAAGCAGTTGAATGATAAAGTCAGATTGGAAGAATACAGATACAGTACATGGTTGGGCTAACTGCTGATAATAGGAAAACTATGTTCTGCCAGATAGTTTCTATCACTGACAACACGCAGCCAGCAACAAACTGTTATTTAGACCAGGGACTACCAGACACCACCCAAATAAGCCGTAGGTTTCTGGGATCCATCCTCAAAGAATTTTGACAGTTCACCCACCTGTAAAGAACTTTTAATGTTCTGTGCTTCAGAATTTGTATTTTTAGAGTTTTCAGATGATTCTAACACATAGCCAAGTTTGAGAATTACTGCCTAAGCTACAGAATAAAATCCTCCAGGTGCTCCTTGGCCCTTTTTGTTGTACTAGGGTATCCAGTGAACAAAAACTGTGGCGTCATTACCAATTTACCGGTGGGGCAGCAGGTGGTGAGCTTATCTACAAGTAGGGCTAACTATAATTTACAAACAAATTATAAAACAATTTTTTTTGCTTTGTACATAAAGGGAAAAATTGCTCAATGAAAACACAAAGACAGAACAAGTAGCATCCTGAATTAGTACTGCTGCTCTTTTGAGAAGGTCTGTCACAATTAATCTAATTTTTAGTTCTTTCAGGAATCATTTGGTTAAAAGGAGGTGCTCGTTTTACCTGTTCTTTCCTCTAACTTAGCATACTTTGGTGTATTACACATATTACACTCTGATCTTCTGGCCCAATTCACATTACTGCAACTATAAGAAATAAAAAGTACCAAATCAGAAGGCTATAATACAATATTAGAAAAACAAATTACTAGACGTTCCAGCATTTCAAAACAAAAATTAGGATGAAACCACTATCAAAAGCAATGTTTATTAAGAGATAATATAAATTGAGAAAACATAATGGCCTAGAGAATGTGGGTCACAACAATGGAGCAAATGATTTAGGCAGAGAACAAAGTCTATACCATATAAAGAGTGCCGTGATTTTGGGAAATTTGACAAATTGTAACTGCCTCAAGTTAAAGGCCTCAGTAATTTTTCAGTCTCTAAATTCATCCTAAAGAAGAGTATGGCCATAACCTTAAAATAATATTAATCTGTCCTCCCCTCAAGGAATCACAAGCACTCAATTCTATAACACATCAAACCTACTGACAACATGGTCAAGAAAATTTTCCCCTATAAATTTAAAATCTACAGGACTGAAAATTTATGTATGATCCTCTTCTGATACAGTCCTCTTTCATATATGTAGAATTCATTCTCATTGCAGAACAGATGAAGTTAGGAAAATCAACACAAAACTAAGTCTACAGATGAACCTATCAAATTAGGAATAATTTTTTATGCTAAGCAATTTACAATTCTAAAATTACTCTGTAAATAGACAAAATGAATTCTGTGATGCATTTCACGTTAATAATAGAAGCTTAAAAATTTCTCAGCTTTCTCCTGGAGGAGTTAAAAAACTTAGTACACCATACCCCTTTTGATTAGCTCATCTTAAACAATTATTTACTGGTACACAAAGCCCATCAGACTAACAACTAGTATTAGCTTCAAAACACAAAAAAAGAATTCTTAAAATTTCTTTACACTTAAATGAGAAATAGACTGAGTAACAACAAAAGACCTCTAAGAATAGCCAGCGACTGGATGCGTTAAAATTCGAAGAAGAGTGCACAATAAATTGAAGCACATACGTCTTACACTGCCAGTCATTAGCACTAAATAGGCCTCGGCTCTTTTCTGCAAGAGTCTTTCCTATTTCAGTGCCCCCAGCTTTCATCATCTTGGCCTCAGTTGTTTTCTCTGAAAACAGAAAAATAATGCAATATGAATCTAGGGAAGATAAGGAAATTCTCTGTACATACAGAACTAATACAACCTTCCTTAAATACTTACCCCGACCACATCGATTACAACTGGTTCTTCTAGCAAAGTTTACATTTCCGCATCTGAAAATAAAATAAAAAGCTTTTAGAAATATCACTTAAATAAGTAAAATGGTTCAATTTTTATGTCCTCATTATATATTTAGAATCCAGAAACTGAAATTCATCTGAATCATGTTAACACTAACTACAAAGAACTCTTGACAATTTAATAAGAAAAAAAAATACATAACTCAGAAAGTTAGTGGAAAAAATTGAGCTGGAGTCGAAACCCAGAAACCCAATTTTCCATTTCTAGTTATATCGCCCTAGGTATTCACTTAGTATCTCTGTATCCTCATATTAGCACATATCATTAAGTAGAACAAAGCCCTCTTACAAATGAGATTTGACTCCCCAAAATTACTAACAAAGCACCAGGAGCTAAAAAAACACACCAAACTAATGTTCAATACTGAAAATAATGAGAGATATACGAAAATGTGTAAGTTTTATCATACAAAATCCTAGGCGTGGACCAATGGAGAGAAAACTGATAAAGGAGGAGGCCCACAGATCTTGATGAAATGTTCTTTTTACCAGCAGAAGACCAGATGGTAAGAAGAAAGATAGGATGTACTAAAAATTTAGATTCAATAATAATTGAGTTTTATGGAATATTAGTCAAACCTGAAACCCAAAAGACACAATATAGAACTAAAGTTATTAATTCACTCACATCACCTTACTAGTATATATCTGTATCAGCTAAAGCACATTAAATGATGGTCAATGACACAAAAATGCTTAACTGAAAAAAAAAAAAGATTACAGTGTTACACTAGAAATACACATGTGAAATATGAAATGACACTAAAATGAAAAAGTGAACAATTTTTAGGTTTTCTCCCTAAAAAATGTATTAAGACCCCAATAGGTGTTGAAAATGTCCTCTGCATTTACACATATTTTATTTTTAAAAATGAGTTTAAAAGGCACAGGGCTATGTATTTTACTCTTAAAATTCCTTTTCCTTCCCTTTTGTGCTGGGGTTCGAACTCAGGGCCTTTGTGCTTGCAAGGCAAGCACTCTAATCACTGAGCTAAATCCCCAGCCCTACGTTAAGATTCCTACCTTAACGTCCAGTTGTGTTGTCATTAAAGACATAAACAAGGGCACATCATTCTAGAAGTCGAAAGTTGTTCTAAATCTTCTGAGTGCTTTCAATAATGTTTTATCGCTCAGACTGATGCCATTCCTAACATATAACTTCGGTTCTATTCAAATCTGAGATTCTTCACATCTTGTAAATATTGAACTACTACTACCAGCTACCAATTAGTGAGGACATGCTACATTTATGTCATTGCTCAACACATATCATCTGTGTTATTTCTTGTGTTCTTTGTAGTGGAGTGATTCTGTTCCTACTTTTAAACAAAATTAAATAACGTCCTTAGAGTTACATGGTCCATAATAGAACTGAAATGCAACCCAAGTTCGTTTCACAGTTTTTCTCCTTTACTACCATGATCTCTATTCTATGTCTAATTTAAGGACAAGAACTAAGACTTTCATGTGAACACGTGTTGTGCGTTATATTTCTTTGATGTTTCCAAGTAGGAACACCTCTTTTGTTACAGCCTTCAAGGAAATCTCACCATTTAATCTAGTAAAACACATTGCCTTTAGGAACAGTATCAAAAAACAGAGTCACACAAGTGCTCAGGCATCTGCGAGGCTGAGCAATCTGAACTCTGGCTTTTTGGCTCTAAGGAGGCGCAAAGCCCAATTCATGTACAGAAATTAAAGGTCAGTAATCAATAAAAGTCAGGATTTCCCAAACCAAAGGAGCAGTCTTGCTATGGAAAAGTCAGCTTGAAAACACAAAACGAGAGCTGTAGAGAGCCAAAGGACGACCTGGATGGAGAAAGCAACGTTATCTGGGCAGAAGGATAAAGTTCCGCGGGGAAAGTCACGTGGGAGACGGGCCGAGGGGGGATCGCGGCGTCTCTCACCGTCGCGGAAACCTGGCGCGCGGCGCGAGGGGGGAGGGGGCGTCCCTCACTGCACAAAGCCGGGCTACCTGGGACAGACGACGCCGAGGACACGCAGGCCGCAGACCCGCAGCGAGGCCCCTCCCTCCGAAGCGCCCGGTCGCGACGAGACGCGGCGCCCTCTTCCCGCCCTCGGCCGGCGCTTCGCCGCCTCCCCGGGCCTGAAGGAGCGCAAGGAGCTCGTAAACAGAGGAAATGCCCAACTGACCGCGAAGGCCTTCCTGACAAAGCCCGCGCCAACTCGGGGAGCTTCAGGAACTCACTTCTTGTCAGGGCAAATCCAGTCCCCGTCACTGACTCGGAAATTCTTGGTCGACATCTTGGCCACAGCCGCCGCCACAGCCGCCCGCAGCTACGTCTTCACCGGAGAAAGCGGGCCGGGGACCTCCGGCACCGCCGGGCTGTCTGCAAACCGCCTGACTCCCGCCCAACCTTGGGGCGGGGTTTGATCGTGCGGGCGCCCGGTCAGGGTTGAGTTTGAACTTTTTTGCCCAGACTAAGGTGCCTGTGAGCTTTTTTCTGGCCGAAATGTTGTAATACAAGTATCGCTGTTATGGCTAAACTAACAGGCACTCTTCGGACAGCCCGGGCAGGAGGCCTCCGTGGCACTAGAAGCTTCGGAGAGCCCCCTACAGGCGGGAGGACCCAAAAGAAAAGCACTTCCGTTTAGATAGTCAGAGCTAGGGAAGCGGATGCGGAAGTGACGAGGTGACTGCGGTAGTTTCGGAGTCGTGGAACGGACAGTTACCTAGTCAACGTTTGGGACTGAGGTTAGGTGGGGTGTTCACCTTTTTGGGGAAATTATTTTAATAAAGGAGGAAAACCTTGGTTTTTTTTTAATTGTGTATTTGGGATGTGCTAAAATCTGTTTTTTATACATAAATAGGTGCCTCACATAAGCAGTGTGCACCCGGGAACCAACCAATGATTTAAGAACCAGGGTGTTGTCAGTGTTGTTAAAATTACCAGTGTTTTGTCTTTTTCTCTTTTTTTCTTGGTGCCGGGGATCGAACTCAGGGCGTTGCACTTGCTAGGCAGTCATCCTAACCACCGAGCTAGATCTCCAGCCCACCAGTGTCTTTTCTGATTTTGACCCCTTTTTGGATTTATTCCTTTTGAAAATTTTGTTTGTGTATATGTATAGCTTAGTAAACTTTAGCTGGCTAAGGATAGTTAATTACTTTTTTTTACAGTTGTCTTTATGCTTCTGAATTCATTGTTTGTAGTGGCATGTAACTATATTTCATTTCTACGAATTCGTAATTCTGCTTTGTAACGGTTTATCCCTTCCTTTCTCAGGTTTTGCCATTGCAAACTGCGCTGGTAGTGAGCATTTTTATGAATTCTGGTATCTGAATGCAAGTACTTTTAATATCTTTTTAGTTTTAATATTTGCTTTAACATCTTTGGTAATTCTAACATGTTGGTCTTTTAGGAGTTGGCAGCAGTCGATTATATTGTGTCATCATAGATTGTCCTGGACACTGAATAATAAGACCCAGGGTCTTATTAAAATCCTTTGGTCAATGTTGACTTTTTTTGTATTGTATTAGAAGGCAGTTAGTCCAGTATGGTTCAGATGAGAAGTTCCATCTCACTTTCTCTGACTACTGGTTTCATGTCATTTGGCTTCTCAAAGCCTTTACTGTGCTACTTTAAGTCTATCCTACACATACAGAGATTATTTTGCTACTTTGGCAACAGTTTAAATCATAGTTCAGTTCACAGATCTTTTTCTGTGCTGCTTTGATCTTGGGTCTGCGCTCCACATATGTGACCATGAAATTTGAGATTCCCTTTTTCAGCTCTCCCGTTCGATGTATTTCTCTCCTGCACTGTCTCACAAAATCCCCTTTTCCTCATCCTCTTGTCAGAAATGTACGGATTCTCTTGTAGTTTTAGTGCCTGTCATAGCTGCAGCTGTTGACAAGGGCCTAACCTGGGCAGAGTGATGGGAGAAAAGGGAGAAAATTATGTAGGTTCCCTCCACGTCCTTTCCACTACTACAGAGCCCTTCCTTCCCAGTTCTTTATCTACAAAGACAATTTCTCTTGGTGTCGTATATATCCAAGGCTAGACCCAAACCCTTGGGCCAAAGTCCAGACTGAACAAAAACAAGTAAATAAACCAAAAAAGTTAAAGACAGTGATTTAAGTATTCCCTTACAAATTTCTGAGTCACAGAGGTCTCGTTTCTCCATTCGTTTGGCTAAAATAATGGAATTTTTAAGTTACTGCTGTCTCTACTGCTGCCACAAATTCACAAGGTGCCAGGCCTCCAGTCAAAGGTGTGGGAGAAGACAGACACAGATTGTTTCCCTAAGTTTTTGTTCCTTGCCCCAATTTGCATGTTTTTGTTTACATTGCAGACAGCTAAAGTAATGGCTTTGTGTGTGTTATTCTGAGTTTTTGAATTGTAATAGTGGGAAAGGAAGGCTACAGTGAGCTTTACTAAATCTCGACTGACCCTGCAAATCAGGAGAAGACAAATTAAAATCGTAATGTAACCTGGCATGGTGCACATACATGCCTGTAATCTGAGAACTCTGAGAGGTTGAGTCAGGAGGATTGCCAATATGAGCCCAGGCTGAGCAATTCAGCAATTGAGTGAGACCTTGTCTCAAAATTAAAAAAAAAAAATTAAAAGGACCAGGAATGTAGCTCAGTGAGAGGCCTTGGTTCACTCCCTAGTACACAAAACAAACAAACAAAACAAAACTATAATTTAAGTTGCTCTGCATCCATCAAAATGAATAAAATAAGCAAAAATTTCAGACAGTACCAAGTCATTGAGAACAGGTAGAGCAATAAGAATTCTTTTAAGCTACTGACAAAAGTGTTAGTTGATCCCTTGACATATGGTCTTCAAATTGTGAAGATTGAATTTAAATTTGTGAATTTTATGATGGTGTGAAAGGGGTACATATTGAGTAGAAATCAGAATTTTGAACTTTGATCTTTTCCCAGTCTGTTGATACTACATACTCTTAAAATTTAGGGCAGCAGGAGGGCTCCGCAGCTGTCAGTCAGTCACAGCAGCTTGCATTTAAACAACCTGACACTCTACGGTGTACTGTGTTGCTGAACTATTGTGTTCAGTAATTTAAGTGCATTAAATGCACTTTGGACTTACAGTATTTGGAAGTTATGATGGGTTTATCATATGGTATATTCAACTTTACAAAAGTAACCCTATAATAAGTTGAATGGCATTTGTACTTTGAAAATGTTTGTCAGAATTTATTAAATCTGAATGTACACATGCCCCATGACCATTTAATTCTGTTCCAAAGTGTACTTCCTAAGGAATACACATACATGCACTAAAGATACGTATAATGGTGTGCATAGCTGCATTATTATTATTTTTGTGGTACTGGGGATTGAACGCGGGGCATTCAGACTAAGCTGCATCCTGTCCCTCCCCTGCCTTTAATTTTGAGATGGGGTCTTGTGAAACTGCTATGGTCCCTAGACTGGGCTGGATTATATGATCCTCTTATTTCAGCCTCTCAGAGTGCTGGCATTATTGGCATGTGCTGCCACACCTGGCTTGCATTATTCTTAATTGTTCCAACTGGAAACTTCACTGATTATCAGCGGTAGACTGAATAAATTGTCATATACTCAGTGAACACTCAGTGGACTACCATAGACAGCAATAAGAAAACTAATTGCAACCATATTGAACACTATGGATGTCACTCTCAAATACATAAAGTGGCAATGGTTCTATTTGTATGAAGTTTAAAAGCAATGGAACTAATAAAGGATAGTGATTACTCTTAGGAGTGGGTAGGAGATAGTTACTAGAAGGGGATATGAGGAATGATAGATATGATAGCTGGTAAATGACTTGCAATTACTGTTACAAGTTAACTAACTAGTTAGTAAAGCTTTTCTGGAAGAGCCATATGCAGAAAAGTCCTCCACAGTAAATTCTAGGATAATATGAACAAAAAGTAAAACTATATCTGGGAATGACCAGAGGTGGTTATTTGAGTTCAAGGACGACTACTGATTTTTCAAAGAAAAATATTCCTAGAGTAACTAAGGAATTTCTTTCAACTATCCTGACCTGAAAGAGAAATCCTTTAAGACTTCCCATTCTTTTTATTCTAATTATATGCTCACTGAACAGCCCTCTGATTGACACTTTTGTCTCCCCTCCTGGGTATACTTGCCCTACCATGGTGGAATACCTGGAGTGAATTATGCATACAAGTTCTTCTTCTAGAAATAAGTTCTCTTTATAGATGGATAAGTTTGTATTCTGATGTGCATATAAGTTACTTATGGATTCTTTTAACATGTTGGTCCCACAGAGGTTAATTAGCTCTGGTGGAAATGGTAAAGTGGGATTTCTGAACTCAGTAATCTGGATGTGGCTATTGTATTGGGCCTATCTCTGCTTGTAAGGAACAAAAATCAGAATAAAATAACTTAAACCCTCCCTCCCCTGGAGGAGTTAACAGTGAAGGTTATAACAAAGAGAAGGTGTTGATGGGATGCCAGGGCAAAAGTGCATTACAGATTCAGAAAGAGGTTAAAAGAAGCCACCCCGTGCTCCAGCAGTGTACTTTTTCAGTCTTTCCTGACTTGCTCCATGAACATATTCTTTTCCTTCACCAAACCAGCTCTCTCTGCTACTTAGTTCCTAAGACAGAAGCAAGACTGTCCTTAGGCATACACAAGCAGGGTCCTAATGCGGCTCTGCCCACTGGCTGTGCTTTGGGGAACATTCCTTGTAGTGTTGTTAATGTCCTCGGGTATTTTGTACCACCTGGCAATGTGCCCAGAGCCCAAACCCGGTCCTGTGTGGGTCCTGGCCAACAGAAGCCCCCAAATGTTCTTTTGCCCCCTAGTGGTGGGGACCTTTGAGGCTGGACATCCTCAACATTGTCCTCAGTCACTGTCCTTTTCAGGGTCATTTTGATCATGTTACTCTTCCTGTGTAGAAGGGTCATCAGGCGCACCAGGAGCCCTTGGACCAGCTTCTGTGGATTCTGGAGTTTAGCTGGACATGGTGGTACACGCCTGTAATCCCCGCTCTCTGGGAGGCTGAGGAAGAAGGATTCCAAGTTTCAACTCAGTCTGGGAAACTTAGCAAGACCTTGTCTCAAAATAAAAAATGGAAAAAAAGGATTGGGAATGAGGCTCAGTGTGAAGGTCCTGGGTTCAATCCCCAGTGCCACAGAGCAAACAAACATGGAATTTACTTCTCTAAAGCCAACAGTGTTTCTCTGTTATCTGCTGCTGCGGCTACTACTAATACTACTTACTGCTACTGTTGCTATTGCTAAGCAGTCTTGTATTTAAGCTAGGGGTATCATAGGTGACATTATTCCACTACCTTTGCTATATAGTGCAACCTAATCAAAAGGGTGACAGCACACCATTCTTACAGGTCTTGTGTGCACTTGAGGGGAGTGTGTCACACAGGGTGTGTGTACCAGGGCATGTGTACCAGGGCTACGGATCTTGGCAACCACCTTAACATCTTGGCAAACATGGCTCTTGACTAGGCAGATATTCCAAAAGATGACCAACACAGTCACTGGTTTCTCAAGGCATTGAGCAATCCTTCTTGAACTGGTTGTCCATCTGTTTTCTTTGACTTTTGTGTAGGAAAAGCATACTAGTTTATTAGCACATTTAAAATGTATGTGAATATTCATAAACATTCAGGTCTCATATACCCCAAATATATTTTGTCACACAGCTTTTTTTCTCCTACAATTAAAAAAAATGTGGTGAAAGAAATGAGAACAAAGTATATAAGGTGTTTTCTTTTAGGAGGCTTGGTGCTGGGGAACAAGAAATTAAAATGGTATTTACGTAGTACATTTCACAGTATGACATTCTCAGAAACTCATTGGGTCAAAAGATGTGAATACATAGAACATACTTCACAATTCTCCTTCAACTTAAATGCTCTTCTCGTTCTGTAGAAATCATTGAAAGGAAATTTTCGCCAGCTGGTGTTTCAGAGTCCTTCATAAATTAATTATAATATTTGCTAGCCATGTGGGAATGGAGAAGTCTAATTAGGTCAAGGAGGCTGGCCCTGCTGGAGACTAAAGGCAAAGCGTGTATAAGGTGTCAGTTGCAAATTTACTGTGGTGCTTCCTTGAGCACATGTTTTTAAAAAAACTGAAGGAATACAAAGATGACCTGTAAATTTATGGGAAAACCATGTCATAATTAGAATAAAAATGTACTGAAATTTGCCATCAATATATGGCAAAATAAAACCTGCTAGCTGACACAGGACTTCACAGGTGTTCGATGGCACTGGTGAAATGGGATGCTTTATGCTCACAGCTCACTGTGAGTTCTTTGTAAGGAGCGCACAGGTGTGTAAGTAGTTAGGAAACAGTGTTGAGTGCAGTGAAGTGTAGCCACACTCAGTGACTCGCTGTGTATTACTGTACTGGTGTCCTGAGAGGCAGCTCCCCTGATGCACTGGTAGGCAAGGTAAATGCATTTGGTTGTTTCATCCAGCAAGGGAGACCAAATCTGGCTAAACGTTACCCTCTGACACTACAGAGGTGAACAAGGCTCTTAAGGTATGAAATGTGAGGAGGATAGTCCGTGTCAGGTGTGGAGCGTGGAGGTATCACTGAAAGTCAGAGCCCCCTTAAAAGGTGAGCCATGGACAGCTGTCTCCCTTGTTATCATCCTGTCACTCTGCTGCGCCCTTCTCAAAAGGTTCTTTTGTTTCCCCCTTTCCCTGTGAAAAACACGTAAGAAACTCATTCATACTGATCTAAACAATTAGATGCATTTTAAAATTTACATTCTTATGACGGGATTATCAGGAGAAACTAAGGCTTAAAATCATGGGTCAAAATCTCCAATGTTTACAAGGGCTGAATGAATGAAGCAGGCCTATGTAAGGTGCAGGGAATGAGAGAAATTGTGATGAGCTGTGCAACACCATGCACATTCCATCCCAAAATGCCATTTTGGCCAGAGAAACTGCCTGCTGGGTTATTAGGTCAGTAGGAGAGTTGCTTGTGCTTCTTGCATAGTGAAGAAATTCGGTTGCTGTGCTTGAATTTCAGATTTCTGTGGGCAAGTGGACATGAGGACGTGAGACTATCATAGGGAACATCTCCTTGGAGATTTTTTTCTCCCTTTTAAGGGTGCCTTGTGAAGCCTTGTTAATCTTTGCTTTGGCTTTTATTCCTACAGGCCCCAAGATTTGGTCTGGTCGTTCTCATCTTTTATGCCACTATTTGTTCTTTTGCTGTAATCTATGACCCACAGAACACAGCTGGAGAGTTTTTCATAGATATAAACTAGAGAGAGAGATAGACAAAGTTCAGGAACAGGAAAGCTATAGCATTAAAAGAACTCTTCAAGTTTCTTGTCCAGACAGGAGCAGCATACTAAACAAGACCAGTCATGGTTTGCATCTGCTCAGTGTGCTTCCTTTTGCTTCTCATACTTCAGGTGCTTCTAGGCACCTGTCTGTCCTCATGCTTCTCTAAACCCAAGCCCAGGATTCCTTGGGCTTGGGATTCCTGTGCCAGTGTGTCCAACCAGAATGTCCCATCTCCTGATGATGAAGGAAAAATAAAACAGGCAGTCTGTGCTGTGACTCATTCACTTCTTTTCCTAGAGGGTCACCACTGTGGAAAGGAAAAAAAGTGAGTGACCTGGTCTAATCCTCTTGTTAACTGGACATCCACATAAATAGAATAATGATTTTAAATAGGAGGACGAAATAACTTTTCTACAGAAACCCTGTAGTAGGATATAACTGGTTAAGGATTGCTTTTAGTAAATAAAACTGTAATCTACTGATTTATGGAACATGGCTTTCCTGGAGAATGCCATGTAATGTTGTGCCATTTTATAACTCTTTGAGAGGTATAAAATGGAGATGTTTCATAAATTACATGCTTCAATTTTGTAAGATAATGATTTACAAACTTCCACAGAAATCTTGTCTGCTGTCTTGGATCAGTGGAAATAAAGAACCTGGCAAGACACACAGAATATTTATGATCATTATTCTTGACTGTCAAGCTGACTGGCTGGGGAGACATCTAGATTAGAAAAAGCACATTTCTGGGTATGTCTGCATGGTGGCTCATGGGGTAGGACTTTGAGGACTATACCCTGGGATGTCGTGAGTTGAGAAGACTTTTTATGCTGTACCCTTCTCCCATGATGTTTCTGCCTTGCAGCCAGCCATGCATGGAAACTTCTGAAACCATGAGCCAAAAATAAATTTTTTGTTGCTGTAAGTTATGCCTGTCAAGCATTTTGCCCCAGCAACAAAAAGCTGACCAATGGAGAAAATCAGTACAAAAGACATGGGAACACTGCTATAACTACACCTGCCCATGTGCTTTAGAAGCCTTTGGAACTGGTTTGTGGGAGGAGTTTAGAAAGGTTTGGAGATGCCAGCTAAAGAAACTTGGACACCATACACAGAGACCCATAGGTCATCCTGATGCGATCTCAGAATACCAGAATGAAGAACAATAGGTATGTGGACAGTGAAGACTGTGCTCACGAGGTTTCAGATAGAAATGAGGACTTTACTGGGACTTGGACTAGAGTCCAGGTGTGTTACATTTTATTAAGGAATATGTCTATATTTTGTTCATGCCCTAAAACTGTGTGAGACTGAGTTTAAGGATGACAGACTAATTGACATCACAGGGGAAATTTCAAGGTAGTGCAGGGTTCAGACTGTGCTATGAGTACTTCTGGGTTCTTTCAGCCACATTTATACTGAGAACTTTTAGTGGAGCTAAAAAAATTTGAAAAACTTACATTTTGGCCAGAAAAGAACCATACTTAAAGTTTGGGGCCAACTTAAATTTGGGGCCAAAGAGGCACATATAAAGTTGAGGCTTAAAGGAGATGTGGTGGTTGAAGAGATTACCAGCATTAAAAAGAAACCAAGTAATATGCACCAGGACAAAAAGAAAGATGTCTTGAGGACATTTCAAGAATTATCAAAACCCTATTCACTGCAGACTTGAAGGTGTAAAAGTATAAGGTCCTTTGAAAAACTTCACTTTGAGGGAAAAGCCTTAGGGAGTCATGCGGCCTCATGGCCACTTAGGGAAATATTCCTCCCCTTGTTTAGGCATTCAGGCACTCAGAGGCTGCTACCTCACAGACCAAAGGGGCCTGACTACTGCTTCACTGGTGGCAGACTTGGGCATCATCCATGTAATGCTGACTTTGCAGGCATGCAGAATGCAAGAGTTACAGTTATGGAGCCTTTCACTCAGATTGCAGAGGAAGACCTGAAAGGTCGTGTGAGGTACACAGGTTCAGAATTCCTTTCAGGAGTGCCTAAGTGGGCAACTCGTGAAGTGTGGGTGCGAGGCCCGTGTGGCCCTGGAGATCCCAGGAAGTTGCATATGCTATGAATGTGTACAGTCTGCTGAGAAAAGCTAGGTGCAGTGATCAGAGCCAGACCAAGAGAGGACATGTGAGCTGTGACCAGGGAGACTGTAGGAGCTGAGCTGCCAAAGCCCTCGGGAACTCCATCTCCCCACCACGTGCCCTTGATGCTAGACATGGAGCTACATGATTTAATATCTGCCCTGCTGGGTTATAGTCTTGTTTTGATCCTGTTTCTTTCTATGCCCCTATTCCTCCCTTTTGGAATGGGAGTGTTTACTCTGTGCCATTGTATCTTGGGAGCACGCAAGTGGTCATATTGGGTGGAATTGCGACCTTAATGTGGTCTCTATTTGGAGGGTATGGTTTGAAGATATGTGTTTGGGGGCCAGGCTGACAGGGGGGTGGATTATTATGTTTAATCTGATCAATTTGATCGGCTTGAGAGATGCCTAGAAGATTAGTAAAGGACACTTCAAGATGTGACTAGGGGGTCATGGGGGTGTGACTGTGGGACTACGTCAGGTCCCCGGGCCCTTTAGTGATATTTGCCTATTCTCTGCTTCCTAGATGCCATGAATTGAGAAGCTTTTCTCTGCCATGCCCTTCTCTGCCATGCCATGATATTTCTGCCTTGGCGCCAGCCAACCGTGGACTCAAATCTCTGAAACTATGAGCCCAAACAAGCCTTTCCTCCTGCAAGTTTTATGTCAGGCATTTTATTCCAGCAACAGAAAACCGACCAATACAGTGCCCCAAGTCTTTCTTGGCTCTGTCTTCGTCTCTTGATTGCTTGTGTTCTTGAGATGACTGCAAAATTTAATACTACCTTTGATTTTTCAGGTTTGATTTGATGAGCCAATCTTTGTATGAACTCACCTGGTTATAGTGAGTGGGCTGAACCAGAAGAGACCAGTCAGAATACTGTTCTCCCTACGATTCACTTAGGAATATTGGGATAGAGAAGTTTTCTCTTTGTTGGAATTGCTAAGTTGGTATATGTGAATTTAAGTCCCAATGTATGTAGAAACTTACCTACAGAAAGAAGTCAAACAGAAAGAATAAGAGCTCTTAGATGGAGAGAATTAAAAAGGGAAAGAAGAGGAGCCAAGGACAGGAGAAAGTGAACTTTGAATATAGCATTTGAATCTCTGGATTTAGCCTTGTGTAAAGCATGTCTAGTTGTGAGACTTCCCAGTCACATGAACTAATTCAGCACATTCTGTTTGTTTAAACTAGTTTGCATTGGATATCTGTCACTTGGTGTCCAAGAAGTCTGACAATAGCTGGAGTTTTGCATAGGCCATACTAGAAAAGCCTGGGAACTTAAGATCCCACTAGGAAGGAATGGTTCTCAGAGATTAAATATTTCTGTGACACAAGGAATATACCTATTATAAAGCTTTTTTGAAACAGGAAATATGCGTATCAGAAAAGTATGCATATCAACCATTATGTTGAACTTCCAGTGCTGGTTCGTGCATAAAGATTATTGGAATTTTAAATAAGATTACAACTACAGTATTTTTAGGCACTTTATATACTAAGTATATACTAAGTATATATACTTTATATACTTAGGAAAGAATAAGAAGCTTTTTATTCTTTTGTTAGGTTTACCCTGTGTGTGAACTCTTTGGGGACTGTGTGACCAGATAAGATACAGTGTTTTGTAAATCTGGCTTTGATTTCAGAAGCGAAACTATATTTTAGCAATTATCCTTTTATTTTTTTAATTATCTATTTATATATATATATCCAATTCCTTGCAGATAGGAAATGAATCTTATTCCCATAACCCCAGTGCCTGGAAAACAGTACTCAGTGTTTGTGGATTGAAGAGAAGAGTTTTATTTTTACCGTCTTTGAAACTACACAAATCTGACCAATGTGAAATTGTACAGACTTGATTTGCTCCCATTCTTTATCAAATGCCTATAATTATTTTAGTCTATACATTAAAATGTTTGATTGTAATGAATTCTATTACAGTTGAGGCATGTTGCAAACATTTGCTGCAGTAAACAGGAATGCTTACTTTAGATTAAGTGTCCCATAGTTTAAAGTAGTGGTTAAAATCTTGAGCCTTTGGAACAGGAATTTCTCTTCTGTGTCCTGGTAGCCTTGCAACCTTAGTTAAATTGTAACCTTTCATTTTCCTCATCTGTAAAATAAGAATAATATTGCATCATGTATTAAAGTACTATATTTGCAACTCCTTTGCATGAAGAGTATGTATCACATGGTGAGTGCTGTGCAGGTGTTTACTCTCATTATTATTATTGTTATTTGCAAAACCTCACTTTTATCAAAGTAAAATGGGAACAATGGTTCATCTATGTGTAAACTTTTGTTTTTTTTGATACCAGGGTTTGACCCCAGGTATATTCTACTATGGAGCTCCATTCCCTACCCTGTTATTATTATTATCATCATCATTATTATTGTTAATTTTGAGGTAGGGTCTCACTAAGTTGTCCGGGCTAGCCCCAAATTTGCAATCCTCCTGCCTTAGTCTCCCTAGAAATGGGGTTATAAGCCTCTGCCACTGCACCCAGGTTTTGTGTGAATTTAAATGAGCTAAGGTAGCTGGGCGTGGTGGCGCATACCTGCAATCCCAGCACTCTGGGAAGCTGAGGCAGGAGGAATGCTGTGAGTTCAAGGCTAGCTTGGGCTATATAGTGAGTTCAAGGCTAGCTTGGGCTATATAGTGACTTCAAGGCTAGTCTGAACTACATAGTGAAACTATGTCTCAAAACAACAACAACAACAACAACAACAAAAACAAATGAGCTAATGCTTATAAAATGCCTGCCACTTTATTACATGATAATCAGTTTTCAAAACCAAAATAATGTAGCACATTTAACACTTAAGTACACACACACACACACACACACACACACACACACACCCCTATGAAATGGTATAATGTTGGGGTTAACAGATACAATCATTAGGATCAGTCTTCCTGAGTTCAAATCCAGGCCGTACTACATACTGTTTGTGTGATCTGAGGCAAGTTATATAATTTCTTTTAGTCACTTCTAATAAAATGAGGATAATGACAGTGTGTACTCCCAGTTGTGGTTCCAGGGATTAATTGAAGCAATCCCTTTAAAGCGATAAAGACAGTCGCAGGAAAATAGTAAGCAGTCAATAAATGTTAGCTGTTAATGTTGCTCTGAGCCTCAATCGCATTTAGTGGTGTAAATGAGGATAATAATATCTACCTGTCCAGTCTGAATGGAGATAAAATGTGATCACATCCATGAAAGTGTCTAGTAAATAGTAGATATTTGATAAATACCAGTTTGCTTTCCATTTTTATGATTCAGGAGACAAATCAGAATTTTACAATGCCTTTGGGTTATCATTGTAAGTATCAATTGGATTTCTATATGTGAATAGAGAACAGAGATTAGGTAGAATTTGATCAATGACACTATTGGACATTGTTTATTGAATAGATATTATTCGTTTAGCTTGCTGGCTGTTGTTCTGAAAACAGATTGTGTCAGAAATATGTGGGTTTTGTTAATTCTTGTTCTTTTGGTTTCAGATACATAGTGATTTACTCTATTCAGAGAAAGTTAGAGAAGTCATCTGATATTCCAAGTTTCTTGTAGCAAACACTGATGTTCAATCTGCTAGCAGTGAAGGAGGATATTATTAGTCAATAGGTGCACAAGGAGTAAAGGGCTTCATTGTGCCGTTTTGCTTCCACACTTGCACCTGGAGCTTTTTAATGAACGTGCCCTTTGGAGACAGGTGGTACTCTGCAAAGTGTAAACCTCTCTAAACCTCTTCTTGTCTCAAACTGACATGTCTTCGTGACACTGTGAATAATCAATCTGAGTCTTAAATGATGTAAAAGGCTCTTATCAGACTGTAATTAGTTGAAAAAATTTTTTCCTGGTCTGTAGAAGCACACACTGCCAAAACGAGGAAAAGAAAGGACGTCAAGAAACAGCTGGGGGAAAAATTACATATTCCTTGAAAAAGGCAAGTCCATAAAGGATAGTGGCACATACTGGGTGTACGAGTCCAGTAGATGGCAGTTTAGTAACACAGAATATCGTTTTGTTTCAGTGGGAATTCCTGCTTTAGAAATCATCTTTTCTTACAATACATAGGAAAAGACATGTTTTAAGTGTTACATGTTTATTGTTTTCTTTCTTTGTATGGAGAAGTTAGCACTCACCACCTCTGTGTGTTGTTTCTACTGACTTAGGCAGTCAGAATTGTTATAATGTTGTCAAGTAGTACAGGTCATCAGAGGGACATGGCGATTTTCTCGAATTTTTCCACCATATTTTATTAATATCACATTTAGTATGAAGCAACACAGATATAGTTTGCTATTTGAAGAGATGGTGGCCTTGAGCATGTTTCTCAAATAAAATAACATCACAACCAACAAGTGGTTTCTTTGAATTTGTAATTTTAGTGCTATGTGCTTATTTTCTTTAGCTCTTAGGTGTTTAACAAGCTAATCGAGGCATGGAAAGACAGCAGAGGAAATGATAGAATTCCCTGAGAGTTTTAAAATATGTATTGAAAAGTAAGAGTGCTACCTTTCCTGAGACATGAGCTCACAGATTGTCTCACTTGTTACATGGGTTTACCGAAAGTCCAGGCATTAGGAAAATCCTGTCCCAGAAGAGAAGACTGACAGCTCTTCCTGAGATGGAATCAGGCCATTGCCCATGCTGTATTTGTTTAATTGAGCATACATTATGTCCTTCAGCAAGAAATCTTCTGCATGGTACCCTATTTTCTCAGTCACCAGGGCCTGACAGATTTCTCACACAAGTAAGCAGTTGACAGTGATACAATTTTGACACGAAATATGCTTATACTTTGAAAGCCATTAAACAAGCTTGTTTGCTTATAATTTTCTAATAAAATAAAGGGCCTTCTGTGGAAAGCAGTTTTAAAAACACATCATAACATTTTAAGTGCGTAGGTCTTACAACGTTTGTTCCAATTTTCTAGCAACAGAGAGAGTAATAAGATTTCCCTAACAGATGCTTAGTGCTGGATACTCACATGTCACTCAAGCTGACAAGGTTTTAGAACCACTTTCTTCACCATGTTGTAAAGAATAAGCTATTACAGATGATTCAATTTTATTTAATTAATATTATGTTAATTGGATAGGATACATTAGAAATATACCCCCAAATCCACTAGATCCTAGGCTATGTAAGTTTATCTGAGACAAGATTCTATTCCTGTATGTACCTGGAGAAAAACTTTAGCCCAGTTCTCGATACGATCCTGGGACTTAGGAATTGGAAGATAAACTTGGAGGTAATATATTTCAGGTGGAGATGGGAACGGGTTCTGGGAATGGAAGAGATGGGAGGCTTGGGGGGAGTAAAAATGATTAAGAAGCAATAAGTATCTGTACCAACTCCCCGGGGTAAGTATAATTATTATGTATCACAAATATATAATAATGAAGATGAGAAAAAGTTGATGTCTCATTTTAAGGATTTTCTTTTTATATCTACCTGAAGTTGGATTTAATTGCTATTAATGTTTAATGATAGAAAGCACTACTCAAGTTACATTGTTTATTTATTTTCTCAACAGACATTTATAAATCACCTCACATATATTGGGACGTTTCAGAAACTATATTAGGGACTCTTAATCCAGAACGAGTATTTCACTCTCCTTGCCTCTGAGGAGAAGTACAGAGTTGAGCTGGGAAGACAGACATGTAAATTAACGACTGTACTGTAGTGTGATAAAGGTATGACGGGTTTGTGTACAGTCCCATAGGAAGACACGGGAGGTTGCCGGCCATGTCACGTGGGGGTTCTGCAATGACAACAGAGAGGAAATTGCATTTGAACTGGCCTTTGGAGTTTGAGCAGAAATTCTCGGAGGAATAGGGACTGGGGATGTAGAATAGGAAATAGACACAGAACAAGAAGTATTTTCGGAGAGTGACATTGTAAAATATAAGGAATGGAGGGAAATGATGTAGAGTGGTGCTAGAAAGGTCACTCAGGTGAAGGTTGCAAATATCAGATGCTGAGGAGTCTGCCATGTCTTTGGTAGGAAATAGGGAGCTATTGAAGTACTTTCAAAGTGAATAAAAAGATATGGTTCATTTATACTGTTAAAAATTATCCATGGCGATGGTGTGGATTAGGCCAGAAATAGGCAAGCTGAAGTGTGTTCAGGTCCTGTATGAGCACAGTGGAAATGACAAAGGCAAAGGGATATATTAAAGACATTTTTAGAAACTGAGTTCATAAACTTGGTAGTCAGTTGCTTGGGAGAAGCAGAAACTAGAAAAAGAGAGGTGAAGATGGTTTTAAAGAAGTCTCCTTCACATGATTAATTTTAAGGTTTAAATAGGCATCTATTTAATCATCTTCATACGCTTTTGAACATTATAACAGGTGAGAAAAATGAAGGCAAATTATAAATTTGCCAAGGCCATGCCGTGAAATAATCATGTAACCTCAGACTCATGTGTCGATGGGTATTTGGAAGTGGAGTTTTGGGGAGGTGATTAGATGTAAATAAGGTCATGACGTTGGGGTTCTTGTGATGGGGTTCTTCCAATTCTGGTAGGGAAAGAACTGTAATGGCTTGTATCTAGATGTCCCCCACCAAAGCCTCATGCGCTCGTAGGTGGGGAGTTTCAAAAATGACTGGATTAGAGTGTGTGAATGTGCATTAAGAGTGCGATACTGGGATTAAGAGTGTGTATAATGGAAACCTCACCCTGGGTGTGGGTGGCATCAGGCAGTAGGCTTGTGGCCTGGATGGAATATAAAGGGACAGAAAGAAGGCAGGCTTGCTGCTGCTGCTCACTGCTTTAGCTGTGTGCTGCCTTCCTAACCTGCCACATTGTGGCCTGTTTCCCTTCTTTGATGCCCTTCTGCCATGCCACCCTGCTTTGGAGCTCTCCAACTATGGACTAAAACCTCTACAAACTGAGCTGAAATAAACCCTCCTTTAACTTTGCATATCGAGTATTTTGTTTCAGCAACGAGAAAAGTAACTAAGACAAGATCAAAGTGCTAGCTCTTTCTGTCTTGCCTCTCACATGGGAGGATATAATGCTGTCTGGAGAAGGCACCTGTGCGCAAGCCCAAAGAGGGTCCTGATCAGACCCTGAGTGTGCTGGAGCCCTGAGCGGAGACTTCCCAGCCTCTAGAATGGTAAGAAATAAATGCCTACTGTTTAAGCCACCTAGTCTGCACTACTCTTTTTACAGGAGTCTGAGTGCCCTAGAACTACCCATAGTAATTTATAGAGGCCAATTTTGAGTACATTCTTTTTGATGAATTCCAGAAACCAAGTTCCTCACCACTGTGCTGATGGTTTATTTCTAAAATGATTGAGTAGGAAATGAGGTCATTTACCGGGCCAGAAAATACAGGGGGAAAAACATGTTTTGTAGGAAAAATAATTTGACCTTTAGCATCCTGAGTTTGATGAACCTTGCAGGCCAGGCCATATTCAGAACAGGGCCAGAAATAACAGTCCATTCTTGAATCTCATGAAAGAAGTGGAGCCAGAAAGTTAAAATTTAGGAGATATCAGTAAGGGACGGCTGAAGTCAGAAGAGTTAGCAGGTGCCCAGAGAATGGATGTGGCTGGGTAACACAAGGGAAGGGCACTGTGCACAAAGCTTTCAGCGCCAGTGGGACGAAAGGGGTCAGTGGAGGATTGGAGAAGGAACACTCAAATAGGCTGGAGGAAGACTCCCTTTAATGATAGTGCAACTTCCACATAAGTTTGTGGAGACTTACTTTTTCTGTCTTGGGCATACATTGGGCAGAAGATTGGACCAAATCTTAATTGTCTTAATTGTTATTCTGAAGTTCAGTCTCTTCCCATTTGATATCACTGTATTCTACTCCATATAAATTCTTGAGGTCGTCGTATGAGAACATAAGTCCACAGCATAGATTCTGCTCCTGCCCTCGTCTCAATTCCTAGACTACACTTGAGACAACTTCATTTCCAGCGTGTTTCCATGTCAGTCTGAGAACTTGTCCACTTATGGAATATTTAACCTTGAAATTCCAATGGCTGAGCATAGCATATTTTTTGCTCCCTCTCATTAATTGAATCCATATTTAACTTAGTTAAAATGATTTATTGAATCTCAGGTATTGTATGCTAGGATTTAGGACAAAAACATACAGATATTCCAGCACTGAAACATTGCTCCTAATCTAAGGAATCACAAAGAACAAGAAAGAAGTAGATATGTTACAATATTTACAATGCTAGTATAAATAAATGAAGGAGTAGAGGGAGAGCGTAGGTGCAGTGGGGTATTTCAGTGGAAAGTTTGAACCTTTGCACCTGAGTTGAAAATGAGATATACGTTTATCTGTAACTGCATAACTAAAACCCAAAACTTTGTGACGTACAAGGGAAATGATGTATTATTTCTCACAACTCTATGTGTTGGCTGGCCTCCGCCTTCAGCCAGGGACTGGGGTGGGTTGGAAGGCCCAGAAGTCTCACTCCCACGTCTGAGGCAGAGGCACTGTGCGTCAGCTCCCATCTTTGTGTCTGTTCTCTCCCTGTGGTGTCTCACACTCCAGGCAGGACAGCCGAAACTTCCTTACGGAATGGAAGCTGGGTTAGGCTGGAAGGAGAACAGTATGGATTATACACCATGCTATTTGTCTAGCTAGAATCGTTTATTTTATTTTGGTGGAAGTAACTGCATGAACGTATAGGGATGGGAAGAAGGGTTAGCACCCACTTCCCCCCAAATGACCACAGGAATTGTTGTGAAGAAGGAGATGTTGAGATGAGTCTTGAAGGCTGAGAAGTAGAGAAACCCTTCAGGAATAAAAGAATTGCATAAAGGCAGGAAGTGGCATAGTTGATCCATATACCAGGACATATGGAATGCATTCAGAGGGACATGGGAAATGAGTTTGAGAGGCAGGCAAAAGATCGAAGGCCTCTATGCTGTAAGAAGCAAATCGAAGTTTATCTTCTGGGCTGAAGAATGCTCTCAGAGAGGAATTATGCGTGAGTGTGATTGTTCCTCACTCTCTCGGATTCTTCTTGTACTTTGCTGGCTTGGTATGTTCTTGATCGATAAGTGCCCTGTGGTCTCCTTACTCAACCCAAGTGACAACCCTTGGCCACTCAGTTAAACCTGTCTCTCACTGGCACCCTTAATTCCTGACATGTTCAAGACCTTCCTCTCACTTCATTGTCCTAAACACAATTGTAGGATCAGTTAACCATCTGTTTATTTTGATCTCGAAACTAGGTATTGCATGATACGGGAGTGAGTCACGTGATCGTGTTGACTGCCTGCCTTGTATATCTATGATTCACCACCTGTGCTGGACTCTCAGGATTTTCTAGTGAACCTTTTCAGGTCCTCATCCTTCAGATATCCTTTTGATGATACCTATTTTCATCAGTTTTTAAAGTTCACACAACGCTTCACTCTTTACCTTAGCAGATTACTTTGGCTACTTCACAGAGGCAATAGTTGTTAGAGTTGTGAAAGAATTTCTTTTATTTTTTTTATTTTAAACCAAGAACATGTATTGGTACATTCTACATACAATGGTCACATTCATTACATTAATTCTGTACCTATACATGATGTATCTTGGTTCTCCCCCCTCTTCCCCCCCTCCCCTCTGCACCCTCCCTCCCTATTTACAGCAGGTTCATTCATCATCTTCCATATTTTCCCATTCCCCTCTCCCCCCTGTTGCCTTTCTGC